>QVTF01020959.1:0-67838 GCA_003573665.1 Oxygymnocypris stewartii
GAAGGAAAAGCACCACCATCCATTAAATAATAACAATAATAATAAATATTGTATTAAAGAAGATGGACAGTTAAAATATCAAAGCTTTATCTTCAAAGGCGTTTTTGTTTTTCTGCCAGCATCTCGTCAGTGAACCCAAATATAAGGATAAAATAATTCATTGTGTTAGACCTCATTAAATTATTTGGCAATGCAATTTTCTGTCTATTTCATAATAAACACCAAATTCAGAGTTGTTAGTGATGACTGGATAAGGATTTTTAAAATTCATTTTAAAGACATTGTATGCACAATGAGTAATTTCTAATTATGAGTTTAACTAGGAAAACAAATACAAATTTACTATATTACTTTTTATTTTTAAATACTTCCAGGTTTTTCATGATAATGTTCTTTTTTTGCAGGTTGTAGATATCATTTAGACGTTCTTATCTCAGACAGCATTTTATTCTAGATTTCTATACTCCCTTCCTGACAAGATAAGCCACCAATTTTTGGTTTCCTGTAAAATAAATAATGAATATTTTTTAAGTGCACATATCTTCTACTTTCATCAACTTTTAGAAGTATATTGTGGAGTACAACATTTTGAATTCCAGTTGTTTTCATTCCCAATACTGACACAGCAGACTTGATTTCTTCAGATAAACCATTAACTCTGCTACATTCCCCTTTGAGTTTGAGACATCAGTCAGGAACTAAACACAACGCGACCTTGTGATCTGTGAAATACCAGCCCGACATCCATCAACCGCATACCAGCTCTACCAACAAGCTCCTCTCTCCTTTAACAACTCACAAGTTACACAGGATTTCGGTCTTCGGTTGCATTAGAAATGGCATAATCGAACCAGTCACCACTTGTAATGCTTTCACTGTGTAATTCAGGTCCATGTTAGTTTAATTAGAAATAGATTGCACTATACTGAAGCCGATATTAAGTAAATGAAGTTAAGCGCAGTGGGAGGCATATAAATGATAGGGGTGAGCTCTTGATTGTTTATAGAGGACTCCCCGTATCTGCGGTTAGGCACTCATTAACTCTCGTAGACGTCTGAGAAGCAGAGAGAGTTTATTTATGTCGTCTCTAGACAATAAAACTCTGGGTTCTGTCAACAGGAAAAAGCAAATCATGCCTCAGACGGCCCTCTCCTAATGTAAATTTATGACATGCAAGTCATTATAGACTCAGTATCAGATGAAGCTGTTAATGTTGTCTTGTGTAGACACACCCAAAAATACAGTAGTACAGTAGATAATCTTTGATTCAGAATTTATGCATAAATGTGTTTTTGAGTGGGCACAGCCTTCTATTTTGCCTTGAGTATTCTTGTAATTCTCCACTCATCTAACAGTCAGCCCAGATTGGGGGCCTTCCAGGCAATCACTTCAGACTTTTGATAGTAGGGTGTGAATAGAGCTGGGCCCTCTGTTTCCCATCAGAGCATTCAGGTCGACTTTATGACTCCACTCCCACCCTCTTCTCCATGACGCTTTTCCTCTGAAATCTTTCTGGATTTCTCCCACCTACTAGTTTCTTTAGCTACTCCTACCTCAAGATAAACGGCTTAACCCTGTGAGAAGCTTAAAGAAGCAGATGATATCATAACAGAACTTTGTTTCTTCGTGTGAAGAATGTTTTAATATTCCAAAGAACCTTTTTCTACGAGAAAGAATACTTTTGTGGAATGGAATGATTCCAAAGGTTCTTAATGGGAACCATACATGCCTTTAAGTGTGTTACTGAATGGGTTTGTTGGCAATATTGACTATATCTTTTATGTAGACGACAAAGCCTGAACTAATACTCTGTATGTAACATGTCATTGTGAAAACATTCATTAATACCATAGTAAACCGTCAGGCTTTTTGCCATCTGCCCCCTCGGTCTTAAAACACTGTATAGCGGCAAGCTCTTTGGTCATAATTCTTCTAGTAAATGTGTTACGCTAGTAGTAGATTTCTGAGAAAGCAAAGTGTTTCATTAGACTTGCATTCCAGATCGCACTCGTCTTTGTGGTCGGTATCCAGTGTGGTGATGTCTTATCTGAGAGTGCACTCTAGTTTTTAAGTTTACACTCTGTTGATAATGTTATCTTTGGGAAGTTTCTCTTCCTGATCTATTTTTTGCTGAGAAGAGATCATCCTGTGGGAACGCATTTGCTCACTACTGAACAAAATGGCCAGAGAAATCCCCCATGAGCTGATTTTAAGTTAGTTAACAGCACACATGTCCATGAGTTTCTTTGTCAACATCAAATAAATAAATCTATATATATATATATATATATATATATATATAAGGGAATGTGTGCATTTTAGGTGCTGTCTGTTTATCATTTCCAAGTTTTTCCAAATTTTAATCACATTAGTTCATTTTAATCTTGCATGGCATTCATTTTTTAAAGTACATTTTCTCAATAAATAGTTTTTTGTCATAAAAATGCATGCATAATAATTATAAAGGATTTTGCATGCTCTTTGAAGGCCTAACACATTTATTGTAATGTATAAGGCTGTAAAACCTGTCTTTAATTGGAACCCACAAGACATCCTCAATTAACCCCATAACAACGTTAAGAGCATTTGAGCAGCTTGAAATACGAGTTCCTTAAAATAAGATATTTGAGGAACCTTCACAAGATGCCTAGACGATCCTGTACCATTTCAATGGACCATCTGTTCATGACATTACTTTTTAAATTACTCATTCTAAATAGCCTACTGTATTTAGTCATAAAAATGCATGCATAATAAAGATAAAAGATTTAGCATGCTCTGTATCCTATTTTTAAATGGAACCTTTATAGACACTCATAGTTTAACCCCATAATCACGCGAAGAGCATCTGAGCAGCTTGAAATGTATAAGTTCCTTAAATACTATGAGGAACTTTCACAGGACGCCTAGATGATCCTGTACCTGTAATACGTGGATAAAAGCGTCAGTGACAAAATAAAGTAACAGTTTACGTGAGTCTACCTTAAACTCAGCCGAGAGTTGATGCGTGTATTGAAAAGTCCAAAGCGCTCGAACCAAAATCGCGAGCCGTTCCGTAACCTCTCTTTTCTCCTGCTGATCGTTCTCATTCTTCATAAACCCGTTCATCCCCCCGTGACACAGATCCAGTTTATATCGCTCCAGACACAGATACTCAGCGAGCAGGTCCGTGTTGCTCAAGCACTGCACGACGGCGTTCATGAAGCAGGTGTTCCCGTGGTTCTTCAGACCCAGCACGCCTGGCGTTTTATCCCCGTACAGCGAGAACAGTCGCTCTCTCGCGGAGGAACGGCAGGGAATCGAGCAACTTTTCCTCACCTGGCTGTTGTCCTCTTTTCTCACATGTCCCGAGTTTCCAGCGCAAGGTGTGCTGTCTCCAAACCCACCATCATCATCCTCAGCCTCCGAGCGTTCGGTTGTTTCTCCGCCGTTAGCCAAGCTCCCCAAACTTTTCAACATCTTACTCACCAAACTTTCCACTGATTTGAACGATTTCCTCCGGAACAGCTTGCCTGTGCGTTTCGTAGACTTCCCTGAATCCCTTATCGCTTTCTTGTCGCGTTTATCCATACTTCTAGCTTATTTCCCTCCGGATTGCTAAACCGTTCAAGCACGCGGAGGGCTGTTATCCTCACCTGATGCTGCGTCGGCATCCAGCATGGTGGACGGTAGAGGATTCACGCGCAGTTCAGCGCAGAGATATTCACGCTCGCCGTGAAGGAGTGATTGACAGGCAGCGCGGTCAGAACGGCAACTTCCGTGACGTCACAGCGGCAGGCGATTTTGGAGCGAATGATTGACAGCTCTCCGGTAAGGGCGGTCTGGAACTTCATACTGGCGGGAAGCTGCGAGCGATGGAGTGATTGGCAGACCGAGCTGTCAGTACGGCAAGCCTAGTGATCAGTGTACAAATTATACAATGACTTTCAGGGGGTCGACTATTTTAAAGGAATTTTATTTTTTTTAGAGACATTTTAAGGTTGACTGTCTCTGTCAAAATCAACCACAAATAACCAAGGTTTTGCTACACTGACCATAGTTTAACCATGGTATTGGTTATTATATGCAGAGGTGGAAAGTAACGAATTACATTTACTCGCGTTACTGTAATTGAGTAGCTTTTTTGTGTACTTGTACTTTTTTAAGTAATTTTTTTAATCTGTAATTTTACTTTTACTTAAGTATATTTTGTGGGAAGTATTGTACTTCGCTACATTTTAAAACACATTCGTTACTGAGTAAAAAAAAATCGCTCCGTGGAAACAACTGCAGCAAATAATGGGCAGAAGAAGAAACTGGCGCTAAAATCACAAGAAAGATGCAGACGGACAAGACAGGCGTTAATGATGCAGACCCAGCTGAAAACCAGACCCCGTCGTACTCTACTGAAGTTGAACTCAAAGGAAAGGAAGTGAACCCCTGGCCATATATTCATGCTCTATTAAGCAGTGTTAGCTGTGTTTGCCTCGGGAGACCGAACTAGCAGCTTATAACATCTCGACATCGCCCTTCGCAAGCATGTAAGTGAGAGGTAACGTAAGGTAAATACTTACATCGTTGCATTGGTGGTTAAAATGAAGCTTTGACGGTTTAGCAAAAGGTTTTGCACAAATGAGCCAAAAAGACAGTGGTGCAGGGTGTGCAATATCATCTGAGATAATATAGTAATTGTTGTTTTAACGATGTGCGATTTGACATTATCAGTATTTCGCCAAAAACCAAACAAATCACTCTAAACAGTGTGCCGTGAAATCTAGTAACGTTAGATTAGACTAATCCGCGTGCATCTGGACTGCTTTCTTTCACTGCGTGATTCAGTCTGTTAAAATGCGTTTAGAATGATCACAACATTGAAGATATAGAAGCAGAAAATGTATATATTTATATAATTTATTATAGTAAGTCAAAATAACATGAAGAATGCCGTTTTTCTCAAAAAATCACCATGATTACATAGGCCTGTAGTTTTGCTTTTTACAACAGTTCAAAAAACAAGAAGTTAATTAAGAGACTTGCGTTTTAGACACCATATTGCCTGTTTTTGCTCTATTTCGACAACAACAATAATACCAAACACAGCCATCATACACAGTTTTGCGTCTCTGACTCTGAGCAATGACGTGTTTCATTCCTTGAATTAACCGTTTAAATGATTCTGTTCAATCGCAATGACTCTCTTATGAGTGACTTGCTGACACCTACTGGTGGTTCTAATTTAACATTTAAAGTATCTTTTTATTTTTTTTATTTCAAATGACTATTTAACATTTGTGACCCTGGCCTGGAGCACAAAACCAGTCTTAAGTCGCTGGGGTATATTTGTAGCAATAGCCAACAATACATTGTATGGGACAAAATTATATATTTTTCTTTTATGCCAAAAATCATTAGCATATTAAGTAAAGATCATGTTCCATTAATATATTTTGTAAATTTCCTACTGTAAATATATCAAAACTAAGAGCTTAATTTGAACAACTTTAAAGGAGATTTTTTGCTCCCTCAGATTCCAGATTTTAAAATATTGTCCGATCATAACAAACCATACATCAATGGAAATATGATTTATTCAGCTTTCAGATGATGTATAAATCGCAATTTAGGAAAATGGACCCTTATGGTTTTGTGGTTCAGGGTCACATTTTATGTTTTATTTATCAAAACATTATTTCTGCATTTGTAACTGCAGGCTAAATGCATTCATGTCAGTGTGTAAATGCATCTAAATGCCACTTCAGATGAAGCTTCTGCGTTTCCTCTGCATTGCAAAGATTAATTTTGTTGATACTGATTTAATTTCCCTGGTAACAGCCTAAATGTGTTATTATTCTAAATAACCGATTCCTTTAATTAAAAACACCTATTTTGAGATTTATAGGCCCATATCCCAGGTGTGTCAAACTCTGGAGGGTGTTACTGGAGGGCCACAGCCCTAAAGAGTTTAGTTCCAACCCTGCTCCAACACACACACCATGTAGTTTTCAAATAAGCCTAAATGATTAGATTAGCTGTATCAGATGTGTTTAATTAGGGTAATATCTACACTGTGTAGGGCTGTGGCCCTCCAGGTACTGAGTTTGACATCTTTGGTCTATCTCATTTTTTCCTCCCTCCCATTGTTAAAATGTAACTAAGTAATTTTTACTCTGAGTAAATTTTAAATGAGCTACTTTTTACTTTTACTTGAGTATATTTTTAGACTGGTACTTTTACTTGTACTTAAGTAAAATTACAGTAATGTAATGGTACTTTTACTTGAGTACAATATTTTTGTACTCTTTCCACCTCTGATTATATGATATTAAATTATATCTATCTATCTCTATCTATCTATCTATCTATCTATCTATCTATCTATCTATCTATCTATCTATCTATCTATCTATCTATCTATCTATCTCTATCTGTCCGTCTGTCCGTCCTTCCGTCTGACTGTCTGTCTGTCAATTTGTCTGTCTGTCTGTCCGTCCGTCCGTCCGTCCCTCCCTCCGTCCGTCCGTCTGTCTGTCTGTCTGTCCGTATGTCCGTCTGTCTGTCTGTCTCTCTGTCCGTCCGTCTGTCTGTCCATCTGTCCGACTGTCTGTCTGTCTGTCTGTCTGTCCGTCTGTCCGTCCATCTGTCCGCCCGTCTGTCTGTCTGTCTGTCCGTACATCCATCTGTCTGTCTGTCTGTCTGTCTGTCTGTCTGTCTGTCTTTCCGTCCGTCCGTACATCCATCTGTCTGTCTGTCTGTCTGTCTGTCTGTCTGTCCGTCCGTATTTCTGTCTTTCCCTCTGTCCGTCTATCTGTCTGTCTGTCTGTCTGTCTGTCTGTCTCTCTGTCCGTCTTACTGTCTGTCTGTCTGTCTATCTGTCTGTCTGTCCGTCCGTCTGTCTCTCTGTCCGTCTTACTGTCTGTCTGTCTGTCTGTCTGTCTGTCTGTCTGTCTGTCTGTCTGTCCGTCCGTCTCTCTGTCCGTCTTACTGTCTTACTGTCTGTCTGTCTGTCTGTCTGTCTGTCTGTCTGTCCGTCTGTCTCTCTGTCTGTCCGTCTATCTGTCTGGCCATCTGTATGTCTGTCTGTCTCTCTGTCCATCTTACTGTATGTCTGTCTGTCCGTCTGTCTCTCTGTCTGTCCGTCTATCTGTCTGGCCATCTGTATGTCTGTCTGTCTCTCTGTCCATCTTACTGTATGTCTGTCTGTCTGTCTGTCTGTCCGTCTGTCCGTCCATCTGTCCGCCCGTCTGTCTGTCTGTCTGTCTGTCTGTCTGTCCGTACAGCCATCTGTCTGTCTGTCTGTCTTTCCGTCCGTCCGTCTGTCTGTCTGTCCGTCGTCCGTCCGTCTGTCTGTCTGTCTGGCTGTCCGTCTGTCTCTCTGTCCATCTTACTGTCTGTCTGTCTGTCTGTCTGTCTGTCTGTCTGTCTGTCTGTCCGTACAGCCATCTGTCTGTCTGTCTGTCTTTCCGTCTGTCCGTCTGTCTGTCTGTCCGTCGTCCGTCCGTCTGTCTGTCTGTCTGTCTGTCTGTCTGTCCGTCTGTCTGTCCTTCTGTCTGTCTGTCTGTCTGTCTGTCCATCTTACTGTCTGTCTGTCTGTATCTCTGTCTGGTTAGGTTTTTTACATGGAGATTAACAATGTAGAGTCCCCTGCTGTTTAAATTCCACTGGTTTCAAGTAGGTCATGGTTATGTTGCACTGTAGCTCCAGTGGCCAGTCACCGACCTGATATAATGAAAAGACTGCAAAGACAAAAGCTTTACAAATACGAAGAAAATAAAAAAACAGGGTGTTTTGTTAATATTATATATATTATATTAATAATTTTGTTAATAATCTGCTTTTCTCACATTGAATTGATGTGGATGTTGTGGATTATTAAATATCGCTCCATCACCTCCACGATGTTGGCACTGGATCCTGTTGCCATATGTCTTTAGCTGGCCTCTGAGTAACCCCACACCTTCACTGATTTATCATCACCTCTTGTGGACTGAGAACAGACGCTCAGTCAGAGCAGACGTCTCCCGGTTATCTCTTCACTGCCACAGCGACAGAATTTTGTCACAAAACCAGACCACCTACAGTTTTCCTATTTCTCCAGCATTCAAACTGCCAAACCACTGATGTGGTTTTAAACTCATTCTGTCTTCTTTACCTTTGAACAATCGGAGGAGATAAATGTCTTGGATAATGGCCAAAAAATTATCCTATTTTTAGATTTACAGTTCTTTGTGCTTTATTCTGCTGAGATCGTACATGCAAAATTAATTCAAAGTACTGAACATGCAGAGCTTAAAGGCGTTTTGTGTGGATACATGTCTCTAGGTTGGCAGCTATCTCTTTCGGTGCGCCATCCCTTTGCTAAAGAGCATAGATATTTTTATCTTCTGAGGTACATTTACTTCCTTCCTATCTTTCTTTTAGTTACTTCTATGCGATCAAATACACAGAATGATGCATAAAAGCATTACACATAACCACTAACCAGACTGTTTGCATGTGGACTGGACTGGAAAATGAGAAAAGAAGTTATAAGTCTAGTTTTAATTTACCAGAGCAATTCTCTCTAGTCGGGTTTGCCAAGCCATGGTTCTCTAAATTGTTTATTAATTGTCTAACATTAACCTCTATTGGTTTGAAAGGATCAAGAGAGACCCTGGGGATAAATAATCAACATGATGATAGGGTCTGCAGAATCTAAAAACAATCATTATATCTAAACCGCCTTGATAACATGCTGTTAAGACAGCACAGCGAATGCAACTTTATTAGCAAGCTGTGCAGACCAAATAGATTTATACCAAATACTGATAATGAAGGAGCTTAATTTCCTACTTAAAGGAATAATCCCTTCATGGGATTAAAAACAGAAAGAAAGAAAGAAAATTACAAATGTTTCTTTTTCATTTACAGAGAGAAATTCAACATTAATTCTACAAAGAAACAACAATAATAAAAATAAAAATAATGGCATGAGTAGCAGGGGAAAATAGGTGATACAAATATTGTTTAAGATTTTTTTCCTTCACATATTATATTGAAAAACTACATAAAATAAAATAAATCCACCAACATTTTCACACGCTCAAAAAAAAGGTACCAATATGTACAGTGCCTTTAGGGCAGGGTTCCTCAAATCTTTCCCTGGAGGGGCAATCTGCTGCAGAGTTTAGCTTCAACCCTGATCAAACTCTCCTACCTGTGTTTTTCTGATGATCTTGAAGACGCTGATTCGCATGCTCAGCAGCGTTTGATTAGGGTTAGAGCTAAACTCTGCAGGAGGGGCCAGATTTGAGGATGCCTGCTTTACCTTTTGAGAAGGTATTGCCCCGGTGACAGCTTTTGTATCTTTTATTCTTACAGTGCAGAAAGAAAAATCTTTGTTTTCTTTTTCTATATAGAACCGTATGTACGTATCAAGCATTTCTGATTATGTGAACTCTAAGGTTTGATGTTAGGCGTTTGACTTGCACTTGATGTTGCAGACTGACGCTTTGCAGACTGAAGTTATGCATTCATTGATTCTGGGAAAGATGCCTGTCGCCCCATACTGTGAATGTTTACTGTCAATATCAGCATATTTCACTGGCGCAATATGTTAGTCTGAAATCTAATCTTTTTTTCAGGCTGAAAGATCTGAAAACTTCAAAAAATCACACAGGTTTTTCTGTCATGATATCCAAATTGCCAATTTTAGATCTCCGTTATCACTGTCATTGAACCTTTTGCAGATTATTAGATGATTGTGTCTCTTTACACAGTAAGCTGTTGGTTGATAAAGGTTAGCTTAGGGTGCCATCTAGTGGTGTATCAAGACAGCTTAAGCAAGAAGAGACTGTGCTATGGCTATTATATCTGTTTTTGTTAAATTAATGCTCTTTTGCACCTGAAATGTAAAACAAATGGCATCAATCTCTCTTCCATTGGTGGCCTTAAAACTCCTTTAAAATGAAACGGGAATGAACTATACCCTCCGAAGTCCTCAGTGTTTTTTGGTCCCATGCAGTGAAAATAACTTTTCGACTCATTTAAGAGAAAATGACTCGCTGAAAGAATAACATTGCTGAGTGAACTACACCGGATTGACAAATGTATGTGTAGTTTAGCACAATGCGTTGATTAATTACGTCTAAAACATTTTGTTTATCAGTTTTGTTATTGTTAACTAAAACGATTTAAAATAATTAGTTATTTAATATGAAGCTAAAATTAAATACAATATAAGCATTAGAGTGAAAAACATAAATACAATTGTGAAATGTTGCTGTGAATTCTAACTGAATCTGAAATACTAAAATGACTAAAAGTGAACCTAAAATAACAAATAAAGCTAAATAAAAATATTTGAAAACTAGTCAAAATGACAAAAGCACAATAAAATTGCTAAGAATTTAAGCTAAATTTTAAATGAAAGCAAACAAAAGCTAATTCAAAATAGTATGTTTACATGCTCAAATCACGTGACACCAGTGTGTTTTTGTATCACTGAGGTACTTTTATAGTTTGTATTTATAGTTTAAATCACTTTTTAGTGTCATTTTCGTTTTTTGTCAGTTTTTTTATGTCTGTGTAGCTTTTATTATTCGTTCTTTCTCAGTTTGAGTTATTTTAGTAGGCTACATCAAGGTAATCTAAATGAAAAATAGAAAGTTTCCTCAGGAACTAGCTGAACTAAAGTTAAAGTTGTATTTTATATTTTATTTTAGTTCACTTTTTTATTTCAATTAGCTTTTGCTATTTGTTTATTTTCATTTTGTTGAGTTATTTTAGTATTTTAGTACCTCAGGAACTAGCTGAATTATAGTAGGTTGAAATCAGCAGAATTGGTGCTCTTATTGTTTGATAAACTGTATTAATCTATTCTACCAACACTATTTATGCTTTAAACAAATTATCCAAGTCTCTTTTATCTCCCACTACGTTGAAATAATATTGGTTGTTATTTTAAACAGACGTTTTTGTTCCTTCTGGCTTTTTCAGGTAAATTAGGACACTGCGTCTGGTGAAGTGGGACACATTTCTGCGCTTACAAAATACTATTTCCTACCGCAGGACACTGAAGAAATAATCTTTTGCAACAGAAAATCTTCAGAATTTAAAATAACCAAACTAGTGGATTGTGGTATTGACTCTGAACTCATAACTACCTAACGCTTATTGAATTAAAACACTTCAACAGAAGCATAAATAAATAAAAATATCGAACTACTCCAACAAAAGTTCAGAATATGCAGTCTAAGAAGCATAAAGGTGTTAGGACATAAATGTACTGTGTATGCGATGGACAGTTATGCATAATGTGTATTGACCATTTGCCCCCTGACACTTCTGCCCACTTTATATTGCTTAGAAATGGGCCATTTAGGGGTCAACGGTCAAATTGGGGTCGTATCCAGCTTGGACCACCCATCCGTATACACAAAATCCATTCAAGTCAACATATGTATGAAAGAAGAGCCCAATAAGCATGTGCAATAAATGACCATAAAAAGAGTCCTAAAGCAGACTCAAACAAAGCAAGCGTTTTGCTGTCCTGTTGAAAGAAGGATTTTTCAGTTGCTGACCTTTTGCAGCGTAGGAATCAGTTTAACAGTAAACGGCCTTCGTACACAAAGAATCACTTTCAGTGGAGAGAGAACCTTACGTTTCGAGATTTCCCTGTGTGTGGGAGAGCAAAGGATGAGCCAGACTATTAGACTTCATCAAACAGATCTCTATTCAACTGTGTCTTAGTCATTACTGGCATGCTTTGACCCCAATAAATCATGGGGAAATCATTCTCATACGGATGCTTCAAAATAGATTGATTCAGACGCGTAGATCAGAATTAGGATCAAATTAGAAAGCCAACCAAAGATATGATTTTACAGTGATCTGATTAGCAAATTGTGTTTTTACCAAAAGAGGGCACTGTTCTGAAAGAAATGGCAGGGGCATCCAGTGTTTTATTCATTTTAGGATTATTTATACTATTATAGAATTGGTTATTAGCTTTGATTTTTCTTTTCAGTTTTCATTCTCCTGTAAGTTTATTAACATTTAGTTTAAGACCATTTATTTTTGTGCTTTTGTCATTTTATGTATTTCTATATTTCTATATTGTTTCCATTGCATTTTATTTCAGTTTTAGTTAATGTTTATCACATTTATTTTTAAATATTTTTTTCATTCTTGTATTTTCTGTTTTAATTTTACTGTAATTTTAGTTTATGAGATCATAATTTTATTATGTGCTTTACAAATTTAATTTTATTGTTTGTTTGTTTTTTTTTGGGGGGGGGGGGGGTTATGTTTTTGTATAGCTTTAATTAATTACATTTTTATTTTATTTTATAATTGTTTTTAGGTTTTCGTTACTTTAGTCACAGTAATTGAAAGTAAACGTATTTTTCAGTTTGTTGCAACGTTTCTGATTTTGGTTTAAGTTTAAAATGTATTTCAATTACTGAAAAATGTTTATGGTTTTAGTTTAACAATAACAACACTGGTGGCATTTTTTATGAACACAACTAACTTTTATCATCTTGGTCAGTCTGCATCACGTCCAAACTTACAGTTGTTTTGATAACCTTGTTTGTTGCTGCACTGGAACAAATTGCATTGTATATAACACTATACAAATCAGTAGAAGTGCAATTATATCTACTAATTCAACACTCCACACACATACAAGAAAATAAACAAGTGTTTATTCCAATGCCAATCAGTCCAATTTGTTATTTTCTTGTATGATTCATTGCAGTCTTTAAACCTCAGATTTTAACATTTTGCAAGAGAATCTCAACAAGCGTCTATTATTAGAAGCAAAACGTTGTGTTTTTTATATTCCACATTAAACATAGATGTATTAAACCCTTATCTAATCCATATGATCTCCTTATTATGCATAAACACGTCGTGAATCTTATTGATCTGATCCAGTTGTTCATGTTGGGTTTACTCCATGAGCTGTAAAAGCGAGATCTGTGTGTGGCCACCATCACTATTCACATGCAAATAATCAAAGTGTTTAATCTGACCCGCTTCAGAACTGTTTGCGCATGCATTTATTTCAAACTAGCCAGAAGATAAAAGCATATTGAACTGAACTTCCCCACTGGCTTCTCTCCTGCAGCTCGATTGTAAAAGACCAAAGTAAGCCGGCCCTAATTAGCTAGACTCTGGTGTTAGTGGAGGCTTAGATGCACTCGATTGGTTCAGTGAATATCCGCAGGTACTCTTTTAAATTAGCATTCGGTTTATATAACGTGGGAACAGAGGGTCAATGTGAAGTCAAAAGCAACTATATTAACTGGCGAATAGGTTGTTGGTGGATGGGTGTAATTCTCCTATTGTATAAGACAGGTCTTTGGGTTTAGACATACGTGGAACCATAATCATTTTGACGCCCACATGAGCTCTTGCTGCTAAATACGTCATTTTTGTGTGTGACGTTTATACTGAGTTTCACCAGTCTTCAAAGACACATGAGTGCAGCATATGTGAAAATGAGCCATGCTGCAGTGACAAATGTTAATGTAGCAAATTAATATTTTCAATCATTCCATCATTTTAGCATTAGGTCATTGTAATATCATTCATAAACGTTGCCCAGATGTTCAGAGTTGGCCTTCAGAATCCCATCGAGGAGATATGGCATGCATGTTTGCTGTTTGGTCTGCAGTGTAGCGGTGCTCTTTAATGGAAATTTGCCTGTATAGATTTATGTTCTATAATTTAGAGATCAGTAAATACATTTTCCACAAATATTTGTCATTCATGTCTCAGAAATGAATACTTTATTCAGCAAGGATGCATTCAATTGATTAAAAGTGAAAGTCAGTTGTTTTGAACTTTTTATTCATCAAAAAATAGTGAAAAAAAGTATTGTTTAATCCAGATTACATATCAACAGTTTAGCACTGATCCCACACAGTGCCCTGAAGACATTGATCTCTGTCAAATCCCATTTGTAAAAGTGTTTCTACCACAAAATAAATTGGGTTTTGGGCAAAATCACAAAACATATGTGGTTGCCTACATTTCTCATTTCCAATCAGTTGAAGTGCCATGGACAATGTTTTTAATGAGTATTTTAGACTAGCACAAATTAGAAAACAGTCATAATGGTTAGTTGTCCTTTAACTTTAGTCACAATAACACACATTTATTAGCCTTTATATCAGTCTGTATAGTTTGGACCGTGTTTGCATTAACATTATGTTTTGCTCAGATGGGCCTAAGTGGTGCCCTCCTTTATTTGCCTAAATGAGCATCACATTATAGCAGATGATGTGTGTTCCAAACACATTAAAGAAATTACTAAAGAACAATAAAACATAGTTCAATAATATAATGCATGTGTGAATCATAATTTTCACTTCCTTTCAAAGCCCGCTGTCTAAGTTCAAAGCGCCCAGAAACGACTCTTGCGCTTTACAAGTCCTCTTTTGTAAAGTGTTCTGCAGGGTGAAGGGTGAAGAAATGTGTTGAAAATGATACTCACAGTAGTCTGGGTCGTATCACTGTCAGCTTATTTTAGCCAAATTACCCTGACCTCACTGCACTGGTCTAATTACGCTCTATGACTGATTACATTTGCTACATTTTTCTAAGTTGTGTTTTTCTAAACCAGGTACAATTGCTACATGTCTGCGAACTTAAAGAGAATCATAACACTGCAAATGTTCACACTTTGTTCATTTGTATACATGGACATCTTTTAAAATGCACTCTCAGTATGTTTGATACTCAGTATGAGTTGTCAGTGATGGAAAAAATACAAATTGCTGAGTCCGGCTCATACCTAATGACAAAAAAAACAACCACTGAAAACAGATTAAAAATAGGGTCCCACTTTATATGAGGTGGCCTTAATTATTATGTTCATATATCAAATAAATAAGTACAATATACTTGTTGCTTTCATATTGTATTGCAAAACATGTTTGCTGCTATTGAGGTGGGATACGTCTAAGGTTAGGTTCAGGTTAAGGTGTCAGGGATGGGTCAACAGTGTAACTATAATTGTAATTACAGAAATAAATTACAGATGTAATTACATTAACATAACTTCAAATAGAAAAACATGTATACACTATAAGTGCATTGTATCAACTGATTAATTTAAATGTAAGGCCAACTATAAAGTAGAAACAAAAATAGATGATTCAATAAAAAAAATTATATAATGAATGCTTCACCAAGACTGCATTTATTTGATCAAAATCTAGTAAAAACATTAAGTAAATGTTTTCTATTTGAATATGTCATTTATTGCTTTGATTTGCAAAGCTACATTTTTAGGAGCTGTTATTTCAGTCTTCAGAGTCACCAGATCCTTCCGAAATAATTTTAATATGATGATTTGCTGATCAAGAAATATTTCTTGTTATGTTTAAATGTTTAAAACCGTTGTTCAGCTAAATATTTTGTTGCGGAAACTATTCCAAAAATTAAGTACATGTTATTAGAGTACATTATATTTAAAAAAACTCAGATTACAATTGACTTTTTATGGATTGGCATGATTGTATATTATTCACACAATGGCATTCAGTTATTAATAATTCATTGATTATGCAAGTTACCAAACCCTGGTGATGTATATAGTCGTCAAACACCATGTTGTCATGGTATCCAGTGGCCTATTGCTGATTCTGGAAGTTCAAGGTTCAAGGTTTCTTTATTTGTCACATAATAAATTATACAGGGTATAATTAGAAGTGAAATGTAAATCAAATCAGGTCCGCTCAGTGGACAGTGCAAAAAAATACAAATAAAAAATAAAATTCTATAAAGTAACACAACACAAGAGCATATAAATGGTAAAAGAAGAGAAAGAGTAAAATGTGCAATGGAATACAAAGTGCAAAACGATAAGATGTGCAAAGAACATGTGCAAAGAACAGTGTACTGGGACTTAATAAATAGTAATATGAATAAGAGGGATGTGCAGACGGGATGTTCAGGGGTATGTACACAAGCAGCAATACGAGTGATGAGAATATGGATGATTACAGTTAACAGTCTTGTAAATGTTTATGGGAAGTCTGAAAAAACAAATGGCATTGGTCGTGTAATGTCATTGCTGTTTACATATTTTAGACTTGGGAGGACGCCGGGCGAACTGAATCACATAGCCGAGTCTGATAGTCTGACGGAGCCAACCAGACGGACTTAAAGACGGAAGTGCTAGCCAGGCTCCCAGAAACCGCCTAAGTGGCACTAACGAAACCACCAACATACCCACTGTGGGGCAGCAAAAGGAACACTGGAACTCGGCTCGGGCGTCTCGTTGCTGGTTCGAAGCGGGGTCAGTGTGGTGGGCAACACCAACCTGTGTTCTGGCAGAGGGTGCGTGAGTAGTATGATTGATTGCACTCTCGAACCGCCCAGAGCTGCTCACTGGCGAGAGAGGAGGCTCAAGAGTCCACAACTCCCCGTCCCCTATGGGGACCCAAAGATAGAGGAAACTGCTCTTTTGGCAAGGTTTTGTGTACCACTGACTGTGAGGCCAATAGTGGGGAAAAAAGAAACAGAACATTCTCCATCTTGGCCCTCCTCTGGGTGAGGCATTGGTGTATTCACCATTTACTGAAGAGCATCCTCCTCCATCTCCAGGTCGCCCGTCTCAGGGCCTCTTGCTTTTCCACTTGCCGCCAGGTTTGGCAGAGGCCTGGACGGGCGGGGCGGTGTGGTGTTGTTTTGCTGGAGGCTGCTGCGTTTGCTGCACGATTAGACTGAGGAGGCCGGATGGAGGCAGGAGCTGCACGCCGGGCCAGGATATACCTGATGGCCTCAGTCTGTATCTGTGCAGCGGAGACTTGCTGGGTGAAATTCTCCACTGCATCGATGAAAAGGCTGGTCTGGGAAACAGGGGCATTCAAGAACCGCATCTTGTCAGTCTCCCCCATGTCGGCCAGACACAGCCAGAGATGGCGTTCCTGGACCACCATGGTGGACATCACACGGCCCATAGACCGCGCAGTGACCTTCGTCACTTGTAGCACGAGGTCAGTAGTGGTACAAAGCTCTTTGAGAACTTCTGGGTCGTGCCCCCCCCCCTCGTGCAGGTCCTTCAGTGCCAATGGCCTGATGAAACTGCAACAACGCCACAGCGTGTAGGGCAGAAGCAGCTTCCCCAAATGCCGCATAAGCACTGCCGGTCAGGGCCGACAAGTACCTACAGGCCCGGGAGCAGAGCAACCGATTTTCATGACAGGTGGCAGTGGTATTTGGACATAATTGCATCGCAACCAACCGTTCCACCAGCAGGATCTCCATATACCCCCGTGCTGCCCCACCGTCGTGGGTGGTGAGGGAGGACGAGCCACTGGGGCGGTTTCGGGAAGTGAAAGGTACCATCCACAACCCAGTGAGCTCATTATGCACCTCCAGGAAGAAAGGTACTGGGGTGGGGTCCTGAGAACCAGCGTGAGCCACCCCGAGAAACCAAACGTCCAACCTCGAGGGTTCGGGATGCGGTGGAGGTTTCCACTCGAGCCAACCCCCTCGGCAGCCCGGCCAAACATAACCATCATTTCCGGATACGAATACGGCATCGCTAGCCGCCCAGAAGGTGGCAGCGGTGCCAAATCATCATCCCCAGAAAGGTCTGGCTCACCCTCCGATGTAGCGATTGAAATCCGATCACCGGAGGGAGTACCAAAGAATACAAGTGGTACCCACGAGAGGGTCCAGCCTGTTCCTTCGGCAGCTCCACTGGCTGCGAAGTGCCAGTGGAAGGAGGAGCCCTCGAAGGTTTGTTCCCCGAAGAGGAATTCCTCACATTCACCATAAGATCAGTCTGGCTACTGCCAAAAGTAGTGATAAGCCATAAGAGCACTTGGCTCCAAAGCTAAAAGCAGAATATGGGCTGCACCTGTTGCCTACTTATACTCACCCTGTGATAAGCGGCAGCTGGATGCAATAATCATATGCCAATGTGCATTGGCTCGTTTTGTTAAACTTGAAGTGGATTGGTCTCTCTAAGCGAGATCCCAATTCATCAGTCACCGACGTGACTCGGAGTGACCAACTGAGAGGGAACTACAGTTTTCATTATGTAATCTATAATCAGTAACAGATAACAAGTTGCAAGTAATACAATCTATACAGCAGTCAGTAGCATTTCTTGTCCACTCAGTTTATAATAACATTTGTTATGAAAAACTGAACAGTGGCTAAAGAATCAGTCACACCAGATCATTCTGAAGATCTGTTACAGTTATGTCTGTCCTCCTAAAGCAACATCCATTGCTTAAAAAGGTTAATAAATTACCTCCAAATTTGCTCTGCTATGATCTGTGCCATATGATTTTCGTTATTGAAGACTGATGATAGTCTCCTCTTCAGTTAATAGAGTTTATCTGACAAATCATAACTATCAAAGAGGGATATTTTTAAGGCATTTATAAATAAATATATTTTTCTAAGGTATAGCTATAGGGTCACTAATATCTGTGCCATGTCATGTGAGCTGCATTGTTGTAGATTCAAGATGGTCTCCTCTTTAACTTGTAGAGTTTCTGCAACACACCACGTGTTTGAGGGTTATTGATCTGCCCTGGTCATAACGCAGTCTGTGTGGTATCAAATGGTTTGAAATGAAATCAGATTTGCTGCAAGTAACGTAGATGTGAAGGAAAACATGCCTCTTGACAGAAATGCCTCCTGAAGCTTGTGTGCTCTGCATTTGAATTTATTGTGTAAGTCTGTAACTTTGAGGGAAAATGCAGTCAGTATGAAGATACCTAGAATTTGAACATGATATCCCATCTCAGTGTATTTTGTAATCCTATTTTTACACCACTGAGCCTGAAGCAGTGCATTCATGTTGAATAGAAACTTCTTAAGACTTTCTTGTATTCACGCTGTGGCATCCTCTCTCTAAAGCATTTCATAAAGCAGGGACCGGGCAGCTTTGCCTTACTCTTGACCTTAAAAAAAGCCCCTTCAGCAATATCAATGATCTCTTATGTTCTTCTGAGACAGGTCTCAAAGTCCTGAGGTATTCCAGAATACACTGAGATCTCTTCACTGCACATGGAGTCCAATTAAGGAGTGATGTACCTGAGAATGTCTATTACAAGCCTGGTTATAATCAGTCACACTCACTCCAGACCTGAAGCTGGTCTTCAAGTGCTTCAAGGTCTTCAAGTAGGCTAGTAGTCATCCTGGTGATGAGAGGATAAATAGTTTGCAAGGTGATGGTGGCCTAATCACAGTTCACACTATCAATACTTTCAGATTAGTAGATTGTTTTGATTCTGAGTGCCATTAACTTTAAATCCCAATGTTTCATAAGAACGAGATCAATTATGGAGATCAAAAAAGTCTTATGTGCTTTAAAGGGATCCTTGGGTATTAAGACTTGTGTGGCTTAATAGTAATGTAAAAGACGTCTCTTACTGAAATATGTCGTAGAAAACACATTAAAGATTCATGTTATTTAAAAAAATCACATCGTTTTATACATATGTTGGACTATGTGGGGCGTCATTATTCTGGTGACGTAAAATGTTTCTTGTCTCGGCCGTTTGTAAGCTCTTTCGGTAGCTGTGGTCTACTAAAAGCCTCAAAGGTATCAGGGCTAAAGTGGAGAGAAAAAAGAAGCGGGTTTTTAGGGAGTTATATTCATCCACAGGCATCTTCCCATTCTTTTCTCTTCTTCTTATCGCTAGGAAAGCAGTGAAGTCTTACATCGCTTCTCTTGTTGCCCTTCGACTGAAAATTACACGCACAATGTGACATATCAGTGTTTTATTTTCTGAGATGTGATGTGGTAAAAAGCGCCAGTAGCTCACTGAGTGCAACCATTTGACGTCATCAACGCAGAATGTTCTGTACACATAAAAATGCCCCCCATAGTCCAAAGATCCCTTTAAGAATGAGGCATTGGTGGTTGTTGAAAGTGCCAAAAAGTTGCGGTTGGAATCTGGTTCCCCTTTGCCTTTTCCCATAAACGAGTTGGTTTGTGAGCAGAAAAACTTGACAGAATTTGAATGCTATTTTTCACAAAGTTTCGCATACTGCTTGCCTCTTACATGTTTGAAATATTTTGACGAATTTTATCATCCTAAGAAGTGTAATGTAGTCGATTTAACTTATGTTGCCATGTTTTGTGCATTTCACAGAAATTGCAGTGCATAAGCTGTGGAAAAAGTATGCAGATTCTTCGCAAGCCTAACCACACAAGGAATACAGCTTTTATTAAAAAACTTGTTGCTGAAAGAAATACACGCAATCAGATTCGCTTATGCAGGGAAAATGCATGTGTCCATGTCATGGAGAGAAATTCCATTTAGCATGAGCCAAACACCACTATAAGTGCAGTTATTATTGTAAAAGTTTGCTTGATATGGAAATGTATCTACCTATTTTATAAATGCATCTTATTTTACTTGCTGGGAACGTGCTTTTATTTTTAGGTGCAGTAATATCTAATATTGAAAGCTAGAGGCTGAAATGGGCTCTGCAGTCCAAATTGAAAATAATGGAGAGCGTTGTTTTTCCCGCCCCCCTCCGCCTCAGATTCTTGCTCATGCAGGTTGCCAAGATGCAGCAAGGGACGAGGGCAAATTAACCTTACACTTACACTGTATTTCAATATTCCTCTGGTAATAGAGCTTTTAAGTTGGATGCTGAGGCTTTTTAAGTCATGTAAAATGTGTGATCTCTGACCAAGCTCGTTTGATGGCTTCTTTGGCTGCTATATGCTGTGTTTTCCACCAACTGGCAACCCAGGGTTTTGAAATACTATTGGGTAAATTGGGAGTGGGCAAATCATACTGACCAAAACAAGACTAGACATTCTGACACGGGACGAATACCTGACTGTATCATTGTTTTTCAGAGAAACAAGTATGTGAACTTCCTAAATATCTGCAAATATCTACTGTATATTATGGCATTTTTTATGCTTTAGTACAGAGAGAAGAAATTACATACATCACTGTTAAATATTTCATATTTTTTTATCAATATCATAATTTTAATGTTTCTATGGTAGTTAAAAATAGATAGATAGATAGATAGATAGATAGATAGATAGATAGATATGACAGGCCAACATACAAAAAAAACACACTTTTCTCATACTTGCATACCATTGATGTTGCATTCACTATAATGTATGACTGCAGTTATGGTTGTGTAAGGCCTCTCGCTAGTGCCTAGATGATGCTTAATGTTGCACTTTACCCTATATTTAAGTATATTTATTTATTCCAATAATGGATGAGATTGAGAAGTAAGAACAAAGAGTTGAGTGAAAGAAAGGGCAGAAAAGAGGTGACAGGGGAAAGAAATGGCTATGTGTGAAAATGATTCAGTACGTCAGCTCCTGGCGAGAGTACAAACCCAAGCGGCGACTGACTCCAGGAGAGAGTCTCTGTACACAACCCTCATGCATATTTCATTCTGTTTCTCCATAAGTTATGGTTCGTCACCTCCACACGCCTCCTTTTGGGTGTCGAGGTAGAGCGGGAACATGGAAACCGCACATTTCACCTGGGTGATCCACTGCTGTTATTTTTACACCGTGAGGTTGGTAAATCCCATCAGCAGGGACACACCGGTCCAACTTGAGTCCACAGGACATTCACACTCCATCTGTTCATCGCTTGATGCGTTAATATTCAGCAAAACAGTTAACACTGAATGAGTCAGTAGTCATTTTAGTAAGTAGTTGTTTAGCAGATGGTTTTTATCCAAAGTGACTTCACTACACTTATTAAAAGTAACAATGAGAGTTCATGGCTCGCTCCTGGTGGAGATCAAACAAGCCATCTTCTGATTATACCATATCGTTACAAATAATTCGATTTTTCTTAAACATTTTTCAAATGTGTATGGTCCTCTTTTTCATATGATGATTCACTGTATCCAAAGCTATTACGCTCCAAAAATGGCAAGAAAATCACTATAAAAGGATAATAAGTCCATATGACTTACAATAGTTTTGTGTGAGGCACATACTCAAATTTGTCATTTTAACTCCGAGTTCTTGAATCTCCTTTGTGACTCACAGAAGTGCTACTATTTCATTTTTATAAAAAAGACTTTGAAAACATTCTATGTTAACAATATTTGTAAACGTTTTTTTTCAGAATATCTCCTTTTTTTGTTCCTTTAAGAATATAACAGCACATGCGTTTGGAACTCTGAATTGTGTTTCACATCAGATATTTCTTTGTTGAGGTGAACTGTCCCTTTAAGAACTGTTAAACAATGTTATGCAGTGGTAGTTGGATTACAACACTCAAGAACATGATGTTAACACAAAGATATTAAACTTCGTAATAGTTCATAATTTTGTTATGTCACAACCTGACATAAATTTATTGCAATCCCGAAGCAGAAGGGAATTGCACACTGGCAACAGTGAGCAACACTAAACAGGCATTCCCAGGACTGAAGACACATTAAGTTGAGAATTACCTTAGTTGTTCCTATGCTTTCATCGTTGGATGTATCTCCCAGGGAGATGATGTTTGCTGTTTGGTCACTCGGTGTACCCATAACCAGAAGCTGCCAAAACATATTGTGGTTTGCCATGTCATTTTGTGGTGTATAGTTCTCCGTCTCTGTTTGCTTCACGTCTGCAAGGTTTCAAATAAGGAAAAACAGCATCGGCCAGCCTCTAGCAGCCGAAGCATCCGATGAAGCCAAGCTTACGAGCTATAAATAAAATAAATAAATGCATTTATTTAATAATTACTTTACAAAAGTAAATATATTTATACTATTTTTATTTAATACTGGTGGAAGACTGAAATTTTAGTAAAATGTTTTAGTAATTTAACTCTTTCATTTTGTATAATCTTAGATCTAAAAAAGGTTAACTAGTATATTAAGCACCTTTATCATCAATTGGAAAAATGAATTGCTTATGTATTCATTCATTCATTTATTCAAATTCATTAATTCATTTAAAACAGGAATGTTTTCTTTGTCAGGGTGTAGAGTAAAAACCTTTTATAAAATAATATAAAACAAAAAATGCAAAATAATTTTAAGTAAAAGATTGTTAAGTAAATGTGTGTGTGTGTGTGTGTGTGTGTGTGTGTGTGCATGCGCGCGCGCGCATACCCGGATATCCTTATGTTATAGAGACCAAATGCCCCCAAAAATATAGCAATACCAGTAATTCTTCACCTTGTGGGGACATTTTTTGGTCCCCATGAGAAAACAAGCTTACAAATCATAAAGAATTAAGGTTTTTGAATAACTAAAAAAGCACAAGTTTTGTGTGATGTAGGTTTAGGGTACAGTTTGAACAGTATAAAATAATTTATATCTATGGAATAAAACATGGAAACACAACGTATATGTGTGTGAATCTTATGAGTGTTGTAATGAATGACTACACTTCATAATGTTCTTATAGACATTGTACTTGTAAGATCAGAAATGATCAATCAGTTGACCACAACAGCCAAAAGCAACCGTGTTCAATGGCCCGAGATCAGATTGACTTCTTTCCACCATTTTTATCCACATCACACACAATATTGGAAATATGGCTTGGAGATCCGCCCTGTGAATTTAATGAACTATTAAACAACATTATGATTTTGACCGTGGACATTTGTAAGAACTGGCATCCTGTAAACCCACAGATGTATTAGTGGGTGGCCGAGTGCGATAGAGGGCCAGAGTTAGTGCACTTGCGTGTAGGTTGGTGTGTCTCGCGGTAAGACCTTGGTTTCCCGTGTTGACTGAGGGCTTTATTACAGAGCTATTGTACGCAAACATTTTCTTTGGCCCCTGATTTCAGATCCACCACAAACAGGCTCTCATTGCCAACCTTTGTGTTTCCTCAGCTGGGGGATAACCTCTATTAACTCTCGTCTATTATAAAGAATCTCTCGCTTTCCCTCTCCGTTCTTTTCCCTTGATCGTTCAGTAAAATGCACATTTCTGTCTTCATAATTCTCACAAAATGGCTTTCTCTCTGCTGTAAAAATACAATGTCTATGTGTGCTACTCTTGCGTGTCTGAGACCGATTTGGTCGAAGGCTTGATTCTTACAGGAAACTTTATGCTTATAATGCCTGAGTAATGCGGTTCAGGGATCCAGACTAAAAATAAAAACCACCAGTGGGCCACTGACTCCTAAAATGAAGGCATTTAGGAGCCAAATTACTTTTTGAGGTGCCAAATTACAGAATCACTCAGTTTAAATCGTTATATTCTTATTTTGGACGTGCTGCAGAAATACTTACGATTTAGTGACTCGGTTGTCGGCTCAGTAACTGCTTGAACAGTAAGTGAACGAGTGATTAGAGATTTAAAAGCGTCAAATTCAAGATTACTTTGTAAATCAGTTTGACTTGTGTGTCTCAAAACAGTAATTAGTTTGTGAATTGGACGTTACATGTCAAACTGCGTTTGCTGTACGTAAAACAAGTTCTTATCTGAAAAACAGCAAAAGTGCCGATGTCTGTATATGAGTATTTGTACTAAATTACATGAGACTTGGCCACTAGTTGGCATTGTAACGATGGATTTTCGATTACAGTAACCATATACAGCTGTGTGTGACTGAATCTATAAGAGTCTGACTAAAGGGTTGTTTACATCGTACCTTTTCAACTAAAAATGGAAAATGATTTATGCGTTTTGGCCATTCATTTACACAACATCTGTGTATTGGGAGCCGGAAAACTCAATTTTTTTAAACTGATTTCACAGTGCCAGTTTTTGAAAGTGATACGGTTACCGTCTCTGTGTAAACTATGAAAATGTACATTTTTGAAAGCAGTGATGTCATGAGCATGTGAACATCCGTGTGATCTGTGTGAACAGGGATTGTTTTATGTCGCCTGTAAGCAAAAAACATTTCCGTTTTAAGTCCATTGTTGTCATATAAACTTATCCGAAATCTGCATAACATACAGTTATGCAGTTATGCAATTTAAAAAATAATTTCCATTAATTAAATAAAACTGAAATATGAATATTAGATTGAAATGTTGCCTTGGCATTTAACTGAAAATAAGTAAGTACTGCCATTACTAAAACATATTTAATTTCAGTTTTCATTAATTTTAGTTTCTTTAAGTAGTTTAAATATTGTACTTTGGTAACTTAAAATATAATAATGAAAGCTATAATTATTATTTAAATAATGCTAACATAATGCTCCATTCACATCAAGAACGATAACTGTAAAAATATACTGCTTTACTGCTGTGGTTCTACCCTTTTTACTGGGAAAATAATATTTTACAGACCCAACTAAAGGGATTCATATGATTTGCATGGAATTTGTTTCATCTAAAGACTGATTAAAAAAATGTATAAAATAATTTCACAGACTTCAGCCAATTAAATTTTGGGTTGTGACTAATTGATGACTAAAGTCAAAGAGTAATTGACTTGTATCATGACACTACAACTAAACCTGAAAATCAGATGATTAAAGATATATATATATATAATCATTGTTATCAACCTTGTTTAAAAGTATCTATATATTTAAAGTTGTCAGATGTGGTTATTTCCTCCTCTTCTAGTTTCTACCCTTCTACTTGGACACTGATGCTTTCTGCTGCGTATTTATTGTTGTAATAAATACAGACTTATGAGGCTTCACTTTTGAGTAAGAGTTGATCTGTATAAATCACATGAACTAGTCAGAGTCTGAAAGCTGGGGAAAGTCTGGCTTTATATTAAAGTTTATAGAAAAAGGTCAAGGTCACGAGCACTTAACCTCTCTCATAGTGGGGAAGTGCACATCTGTACTGCAGCTTTCCAGCTGCACACGTCTCCCAACCTTTCCTTCTTGCCTTCCACATTTGGAAATATACAGGTGTTAGGTCAGCTGCTTTTTGTTGTTATGATATTGTTGAGAGGGAGTTTTGAATTTCCCATGACTTTTTCAAAGAGCATCACCATGAAAGCGTTTTATGACGCTTGACAGTATGTCCTCTTAATATTGTTTTAACAGAAGTTATGAGAACAAAATTCCTTACAATTCCACTCTGCTTTTGGGGGAATGTGTGTAAAACTCAGATTTACAAAGCAAATGAATTGTTAAATTGAAGCAAACTACTTGTAACACTTGGTGGCTTTAGCTTAAATGCTCTCACATATTCTTGAGGGCCAGCTTTAACTCTGAGCAAGGTTCAATGTGTCTAACTTTTGAACTGTAGGAGGAGGATCAATTTACATTTGGCTATAGGGACATAAAACGGGGCATGGGAGTGTGGAATCAGAATGAGATGTTGTTGCCTGGGGGAAACGTTTAAGTGGCAAAGATTTTTAAAAGCTCTCATTGTGAGTTAAGTGGAGAAATATGAGGGTGAGAAGATGAATGAAACAAGGCTTTCTGTGAAAAGCATGGCATTTCGAACAAAACATGAACACAAGCTTGTCTAAACCAAGCTATTTCGGATATAGATTAATAATGGGGGATTTTAATTGGATAGTAAATAACTAAGAGGATTATTAAAAACAAAGCATAAATACAACAATAATTGGATAAGTTATTGTCTATTTATTTTATTAGTTCATTATAATAACCCTGGTGAGAGAATAAGCATGTCACACATATGCATGCTAGATGTGTATTTATAGAGTAGTGTTTTATATTAACCAGATTGCTGGTTAAAAATTTGGAATAATTACAATTTTGTAATGTTTTAAAAGATGTCACACCAAAGCTGCATTTGTTTTATCAAAATACAGTAAGAACATTATTACTGTGAAATATTATTAACATTATAAAATAACTGTTGTTCTGTTGTAATATAATTTTACATTTATTTTTTTTGCAATAGTTCCTGCTAGTCATTTGCAATAGAATTGAGGCTCAAATATGACAGTGAACAATGAGTGAACAAAAATATATACACAGGAAAGTTATTTTTACGCAGAAGACAAAAACTTTAATCTAAAAATAAGTAAAATGTTGAGTTATAATCGGCCTATATTAAGAAGTGTTTTGCTGATGTTTTGATGTTCAAACATAAACTTCCCTAAAACAAAAAGATACCTTACCTAGGCTATGCTAACTATCTGTGGGGCTTGGGGTGTTCTGATCAGTGATGCGTTTCCCAAAAGCAACTACGGTCACAAGTTCTGTCTTAGCTAACTCCTGATTTGTGCCACAAAATCCCCGTGTTGAATTTGAATTTATCCCCCCATTGCCCTTCACCCCCAAAAACGCGATACATTTTAACCCTTTGACGCGCCACGCTTTGGCTGGCACTGAGCCAGAGAAAGAGCGAAGGGTATAACTGCAGCCTGGAGATCTCTAAATGGAGGCGGGAACTCCAAAACTGGGTGGGAGCTCCAAAATAGGACGTGGCTTCCTACCATTGACAGACAGGCACATGACACGCATATGCAATTTTTTCTCCCAATCAACTTGAGTGCAAACTCTGCCCCACAGCTGATTCTAAAGCTTTTATTGGTGGTGTCAATCAGGTTAGAGCATTGCCCTAGCAGCACAAAGGTTGTGGGTTCGATTCCCAGGGAACACACACACTGACAATACAAATGTATAGCCTGAATGTACTGTAAGTTGCTTTGGATAAACGCGTCTGCTAAATGCATAAATGTAAATGTAAACCCCTAAACCTGACCATAACCTTAAGCAGTGAAATTGGCGCTTTTAGTAGGCACCTTTTTAGTTACACCTAGCGTCACTACCCCATCCTACCCTGTGAATTTCAAGCCCCAGGTGTCAGACTTTGTTTCCCTGTGTCTTGTATCTCCCTTCCTCTTGTGCCCAAATATGGTCCTTCCTGTTTCCTGTTCGTTATGAGTTCAGTTAGTCCCAGCCTTGTGTCCTGATTATGTTCCAGGTGTGTCGAGTTAGCTCTGTCTATTTATAGTCTGTTCTGCCCCATGTTTGCTGTCAGTTGTTAAACGTCATTTGTGTGCGTCAGGGACACACACAAATGTCATTAATATCCATGTTCCTGTGCTCTTTGCTTTCTGTCAATAAAGACATTATTATTTAAAGTATCTCCTCGTCTCCCTCATTCCATATCCCTGACGGAACGTGACAGAACAACTGACCTAAACTGAGAGGATGAAATTAGCTGAGGACGCGCTGTGTGGATTACGGCAGGGCGGTCAGAGTTTGGAGAGATACGTGGAGGAGTTCCTCGAGCTCTCTAACGGGTGAACTGGCATGACGCCTCTCCAGGTGCGTTTTTCCATCTGGGGTTGGATGTCAAGACTATCCGCTGTGAGCTTCCCACCGGTAACTATCCCCTGATCGAGCTAATCAATCTTGTGCTGTTTCTGAACGGTTCCGATCGGGAGGTGGAAGTAGTTCCGGAGTCCGACATCCAGCTCCAGCTCGAACGCGCAGCGCGACCAAAGCTCACCCCAGGCAGAGAACATCTGCATACCTCTTCAACAGCTCTGCCTGCCTAGCTTACTCGGAAGACTCTTCTTCGTCTCCGCTTGTCCCGTCCAGCTCACCTTCGTCTCCGCTGGTTCCGCCAAGTTCGGCTCCAAGACAGCACAATCCGGTGCCTGCTTCTAGACAGCACCCTCCAGTGCCTGCTCCAAGACAGCGCAATCTGGTGTCTGCTCCTAGACAGCGCCCTCCAGTGCCTACTCCTAGACAGCGCCCTCCAGTGCCTGCTCCTCACCAGTGCCCTCCTGTGCCGACTCCTCCAGTAGTAGGGCCTCCCGAGCGCCCAGAGAGTCAGCGCCACCAGAGCGCCCCCGCGAGTCAGCGCCATCAGAGCGCCCCCGAGAGTCAGCGCCACCAGAGCGCCCCCGAGAGTCAGCACCACCAGAGCGCCCCCGAGAGTCAGCGCCACCAGAGCGCCCCCGATAGTTGGTCCCGTCCAGCTCTCCTTCGTCTCCGCTGGTCCCGTCCAGCTCACCTTCGTCTCCGCTGGTCCCGTCCAGCTCTCATTCGTCTCCGCTGGCCCTGTCCAGCTCACCTTCATCTCCGCGTGTTCCGTCCAGTACAGCGCTTCCCGAGCGCCGCCGAGACTCAGCGCTTCCCGAGCGCCCCCTAGAGTCTGCGCTACCCGAGCGTCCTCAAGAGCCCGCTCCATTCCAGGAGCTCACCGAGGCCACTCCAGAGCCTGCTCTGTTCCAGGAGCTCACAAGGTCCACTCCGTTCCAGGAGCTCACCGAGTCCACTCCAGAGCCCACTCCGTTCCATGAGCTCACCGAGTCCACTCCAGAGTCCGCTCTGTTCCAGGAGCTCACCGAGTCCACTCCAGAGCCCACTCCGTTCCATGAGCTCACCGAGTCCACTCCAGAGTCCGCTCTGTTCCAGGAGCTCACCGAGTCCACTCTAGAGCCCGTTCCGTTCCAGGAGCTCACCGAGTCCACTCCAGATCCCGCTCTGTTCCAGGAGCTCACCGAGTCCACTCTAGAGCCCGTTCCGTTCCAGGAGCTCACCGAGTCCACTCCAGAGCCCGCTCCGGTCCAGGAGCTCACAGAGTCCACTCCAGAGCCCACTCAGGTCCAGGAGCTCACAGAGGTTGTGGACTTCCCCAAGATTTTTTTTTTTTTTGGGGGGGGGGCTACCCACCATGGCCCACGGAGTTCCCTGATCCACCATGGACCCCCCGAATCCCCTGATCCACCATGGCTGCCCGAGTCCCCGGATCCACCATGGCCGCCCGAGTTTCCGGATCCGGCATGGCCGCCCGAGTCCCCGGATCCGCCATGGCGGCCCGAGATCCCTGCTCCACCATTGGTCCCGGAACGGGCACTGCCATGGAGGCCACCTGCCCTGTCTCCATGTCCCTTGAGGCCTCCAGAGGGCCACCCCCCTCCCCTTTGTACGGCATGGGTCGCGCCTCTTCAGAGGAGGGGGGGGGTAATGTCAGACTCTGTTTCCCTGTGTCTTGTATCTCCCTTCCTCTTGTGCCCAAATATGTTCCTTCCTGTTTCCTGTTTTTTATGAGTTCAGTTAGTCCCAGCCTTGTGTCCTGATTATGTTCCAGGTGTGTCGAGTTAGCTCTGTCTATTTATAGTCTGTTCTGCCCCATGTTTGCGGTCAGTTGTTAAATGTCATTTGTGTGCATCAGATCTCCATGTCAGATCATTAATATCCATGTTCCTGTGCTCTTTGCTTTCTGTCATTAAAGACATTATTATTTAAAATATCTCCTCGTCTCCCTTGTTCCATATCCCTGATGGAACGGGACACCGGGATACCTCCATTGCTTAAAACAAAGCGATAGAGTAATGTTTTTCCCCTGTGCTGCGCTGGGACGTGGGTGATTCCTGTTTATACCACTAAGCAGAGGTTCAAACACTGGTCCGAACACCACTGGCCATGAGCTCTACTCTCACTGAGAATATTTATTTACACAACATATTTTATTTTAGATAAACTAGAAACAATGTTTAATTTATAAAGTGTTATTTTGAAATGTAAATCGATAACAATTGGCTGAAGCCAGAGCCTATGGTGAAAGTCTTTGCGCGAAGAGACCCCGCCCCATTTTGGAAGTTCTGCCCACTTTTGGAGTTCACGCCCCATTACACCTACTTGGAGAAGTTTGCTTATGGCTTGGGCCGGCTCTACATAGATTATGTAGTCTAGGTCCTATTACATTTTTTATTAAGCAGTTTTCTTCAGGATGATGACATTCCATGCATCTGTCCATGTTGGCATCTGCCTTAGTCTTTTGCCTATAATAGTGACAGATGAAGTTGTTTAAAATTTGGAGTTGAATAGTTGGATTTGACCTTTGACGGTAACAATTAATTATATATTTGGAAAGCTTATCCTCTTCTATTTTACCAGCTGAAAGTCCTAATTATTTTGTCATCCTGATTATGCACAATTAGATGATTTTATTATTTACCTTTAGCGTGATTTTCAGAATGGATCTGTAACCCATTTTTTGGTTGCAACTCACCATTTAAAAACCACTAGTTTAAATACAGTAGCCCATGTAATTAAACTAAAGTCGGTAAATATGAAAATACTTTAGAGAAGATAGAGATTTTTGGCAAGACAACATTCAAGATTGGCATTTTAAAGAATAGTTCTTTCCTGAGAATGTTCCCCTATTCGGAACTCTCTTTAGTTCAAGGAATAGTGTGATCTATGGTGTAAAGTGAGGTATTTGTCCATGAAGTGACTGATGGATGAAGTGCTTATGGTAAGTTCAGCAGATCCTGGACTCGTTCCCGGTCACACCCTCACATCCAACTTTCCGCTCGCTAACATCCAGTTTCCTGTTCTAACCTCTCACTGACTCTGTCAGTTTCTCCCACTCTTTTCTTCACTTGTCATTCCTCTTTTTCCCCCCTGACTATCTCTCCTGCTCCCCTCAAGGTCAGTCGAGATGGCAGGGCAATAACGCAGAGGGTGACACGCAGAGCTTTGAAGTGGTGTTCCAGGGACAGAATCACCTGGAGTTGTGAAGTTATAAGTAAGGACTGAGGTATTTGTTCTGGTGCTGCCGTGGTTATGGGTCTCTTGGGTGGGCCCCCACGGGCCCTTGAAGATTTTTGGAGAGAGGGAGCAAGCGGGACAGGATTGGGCTCAGGTCCCGCCAGAAGTGGAACTAATGGGTCCATGTGTGCACAGACACTTCTGAAGACCAGATGCTGAGGGGAGAGGGGGTCTCCTTCTCTCACACCACTGTCCCTCAATAGAGACAGGAAGTAAAAATAGGTTTAATGTTGCACACATGCACGTTTGAAGTGTAATAACACTGTAGTGTTTGATATAGTGCAGAATCACATACTGTATACGCTATAAACTGTACATTAACTGTCAAAAGTTCGGAATCATTCAACAAGGCTTTAAAATAAATGCTTTTTGTTTAATATATGTAAAATGTAATTTATTCCTGTGATGTTAAGCTGAATTTTTTGCATCATTACTCCAGTCTTCAGTGTCACATGATCCTTTAGAAATCATTCTGATATGCTGATTTGCTGCTTAATTATTATTGATACTCAATTATTATATTAACGGATCGTATTATTGAAAACAGTGTTTATTGCTTAATATTTGTGTGAGAAATGTGATACATTTTCTTCAGGATTCTTTGATGAATAAAGAGTTAAAATAATTGTGAATATTTTATTTAAAATCACCTGTATTTCTATAGCGTTTTATACAATACATATCGTGTCAAAGCAGCTTACAGAGATAAACAGAAAACCATCAGAATGCGTTATGGATTTTGTAACACTATTAATGTCTTTACTGTCACTTTTGATCAGTTTAATGCGTCCTTGCTGGACATAAGTGTGAATCGGTTTTTTTTTTTTTTTACTTAAGCCAAATTTGTGAAAGGCAGTGTGTTATATATATATATATATATATATATATATACAGGTGCTGGTCATATAATTAGAATATCATCAAAAAGTTGATTTATTTCACTAATTCCATTCAAAAAGTGAAACTTGTATAATGTATACATTCATTCCACACAGACTGATATATTTCAAGTGTTTATTTCTTTTAATTTTGATGATTATAACTGACAACTAATGAAAACCACAAATTCAGTATCTCAGAAAATTAGAATATTACTTAAGACCAATACAAAGAAAGGATTTTTAGAAATCTTGGCCAACTGAAAAGTATGAACATAAAAAGTATGAGCATGTACAGCACTCAATACTTAGTTGGGCCTCTTTTTGCCTGAATTACTGCAGCAATGCAGCGTGGCATGGAGTCGATCTGTCTGTGGCACTGCTCAGGTGTTATGAGAGCCCAGATTGCTCTGATAGTGGCCTTCAGCTCTTCTGCATTGTTGGGTCTGGCATATCGCATCTTCCTCTTCACAATACCCCATAGATTTTCTATGGGATTAAGGTCAGGCGAGTTTGCTGGCCAATTAAGAACAGGGATACCATGGTCCTTAAACCAGGTACTGGTAGCTTTGGCACTGTGTGCAGGTACCAAGTCCTGTTGGAAAATTAAATCTGCATCTCCATAAAGTTGGTCAGCAGCAGGAAGCATAAAGTGCTCTAAAACTTCCTGGTATACGGCTGTGTTGACCTTGGACCTCAGAAAACACAGTGGACCAACACCAGCAGATGACATGGCACCCCAAACCATCACTGACTGTGGAAACTTAACACTGGACTTCAAGCAACATGGATTCTGTGCCTCTCCTCTCTTCCTCCAGACTCTGGGACCCTGATTTCCAAAGGAAATGCAAAATTTACTTTCATCAGAGAACATAACTTTGGACCACTCAGCAGCAGTCCAGTCCTTTTTGTCTTTAGCCCAGGCGAGACGCTTCTGACGCTGTCTGTTGTTCAAGAGTGGCTTGACACAAGGAATGCGACAGCTGAAACCCATGTCTTGCATACGTCTGTGCGTAGTGGTTCTTGAAGCCCTGACTCCAGCTGCAGTCCACTCTTTGTGAATCTCCCCCACGTTTTTGAATGGGTTTTGTTTCACAATCCTCTCCAGGGTGCGGTTATCCCTATTGCTTGTACACTTTTTTCTACCACATCTTTTCCTTCCCTTCGCCTCTCTATTAATGTGCTTGGACACAGAGCTCTGTGAACAGCCAGCCTCTTTTGCAATGAACTTTTGTGTCTTGCCCTCCTTGTGCAAGGTGTCAATGGTCGTCTTTTGGACAATTGTCAAGTCAGCAGTCTTCCCCATGATTGTGTAGCCTACAGAACTAGACTGAGAGACCATTTAAAGTCAAGTCAAGTCACCTTTATTTATATAGCGCTTTTAACAATACAAATTGTAACAAAGCACTGCACAATATCAAAATAGGCAAAATGTGTCAATAATGTAAAATTACAGGATTTAACACTCAATTATCAGCTGAATGCATTTCATTATTGAATTTAGTAATGGCATTGTCCAGCTTAGTTCAGTTTAAATAATATCTGTGCAATCAAGTCGATGATTGTGCTGGAAATGAAGTGTCCCCAACTGAGCAAGCCAGAGGCGACAGCGGCAAGGAACGAAAACTCCATCGGTGACAGAATGGAGAAAAAACCTTGGGAGAAACCAGGCTCAGTCGGGGGGGCCAGTTTCCCTCCGGCCAGACGAATCAGTAGTTTGAGGCCTTTGCAGGTGTTTTGAGTTAATTAGCTGATTAGAGTGTGGCACCAGGTGTCTTCAATATTGAACATTTTCACAATATTAAATTTTCTGAGATACTGAATTTGGGGTTTTCATTAGTTGTCAGTTATAATCATCAAAATGAAAAGAAATAAACACTTGAAATGTATCAGTCTGTGTGGAATGAATGTATACATTATACAAGTTTCACTTTTTGAATGGAATTAGTGAAATAAATCAACTTTTTGATGATATTATAATTATATGACCAGCACCTGTATATATACACACATAAATATATATATGTATATATCAGACGCGATTTCTTTAAGACTGCAAGGGAAGCTCAGCTTCCCCTATAATTGTCAAAAAATGAATGGTCAAATATATGTACTATTATGTTAACATTTTATTGACTAAAAATGCGTTAAACACGTTCATCTCGAACGAAAACAATTTCGTTCAGAATCAGCTACTTAGGTCGGCTGACTCGATTTCCTTCTCATTCATTCCCGTAGCGTACAGTGCATTACTCTGTTGAAGCCCAGCGTCCATTGACTTGACAATGGGGCTGCTTTAAACTGTTTTTTTGAGTGCTTAGAAACAAGACGGTCATTGGATAATGCTGCGATTATGTCCCGCCCACGGACGCTCAGCGTCTCTGGGATGAATGGAGGAGTGGGCTGGCCCGGACTCCGAGCGTCTGCGTGATGATTGGAGGGTCTGTCGAAAGACTGCATCTCGTTTTGATTGACAGCGATTTTGTACTATAAAAGTCACTGACACTGAAGCTATTCGAGCTCAGTCCCATCGCGGAAGTGTAGTCGAAAGACAAACTGCTGCAACCTATTTCTTGGTATTTGCTTGGTGAAATTGCTAGCCAATTTTCATCATACATTTCACCCAGATTCCTTGTTTCAGTTCAACCTAATTCCCATATTTCGAGTTTAATATCTTTTTTTAGATCGTTTGTTCATTCATTCATTCATTCATACATACAGTAGGCTAGAACATTTTCTTGAAAAGGAATGTTGGGCAGAATTTAGGTATAAATAAATGGTAAATTTTTATGATGTTGGCCAAAAATGAGCTTCCCCTCTTTGAAAGACCAGCAGCCGCCACTGATATATATATATTTAATGGACATCACGAAATGTAATTTTTGCATGAATTTGTATTAAATAATTTATTTTATATCAAAGTTCTACATTTTAATTATGATAAAAACATTATATGCACATTATATAGATGTACAAAAGCAAAAACACTGAATGCTAGAAAAACCACAGTAGGAGAAATGCTAAAGGGATAGTTCACCCCAAAATTATTTTTATATTTTCTCACCCTCGAGTTGTGAGCATTTTCAGCACCTGCTGTCAAACTGATGAAGATGTTTTCTAGATTTGCTGGTGCTTTTTCTATTTGCATGTGTTTTCTGAAGTTGCAGCGCATTGAGCTTTCTCGGCCACACAAAAAGACAATATTCTGAGGAATGTTGGTAACTAAACAGTTGCCTGTAGCCATTGACTTCCATAGTAATGAAAAAAAAGAAAAAGAAAAAACAAACATGTGGAATTCAATGGCTACTGATAACTGTTTTATTTATGGGTGCACTGTCTCTTTAACAATCACAGTTGACCTTCCTGTTCCTTCCTTACTGGCTTTTAATGACTGAATAATTGACATTTAAATTACTGAAATTAATATATATTAGATGATATACGTATACTACAATATTGATTTAGAACAGATGATATTTTGTATTTGGTTCTGTATATGTGATCCTGTGGATGAGTCAGGTCTTGGCTGGGATGGGGATTGGGAGGTGCTGTTTCTTGGCTGAAGGCATCTTCTTTCACTTGGATTAATCTCTTTCACATTTTTCCACCCTCTGAATTAAAGGTCCTGATAATGATTTCTGACTTAATGGACTGGAATAAAAAATGATGAATTTTCTAAGTGCCAACAGATTTAACATTTGTTATCTAACAGCTGTTGGAGCGTCTTGAATATGCAGCTTGACTGACTAGAGGGCAGTGTCTTCCTGAGGTAAAGATATTAAGTATTAGTGCTTTTAATTTCCATCTGTGATTATATAACACTATATACCAGTGATGAACTTTCCCAGTGTAAATCATTATATACAGTATATTGCCAAAAGTATTGGGTCGCCCCCTTCTAATGAAAGGTTTGACTACTTTAGTAATTCACATGAGAACAAATCTTAATGTTTAAGCATATAATGATATTCTAGGGAGTTGTGTGCCTCTAATTTTATAGAAACAGTTTGGACAGAACTCTTGTCTATTCTAGCCTGGCAATACTTCTGTGTATAAGGCAAGGATCAAAGAGAAATGATGATTCAGTCAGTGTGGAAGAACTTGACTGGTCTGCAGAAAGACAAGTCCTGATCCCAGCTGAACACCTCTGGAGGGACTTTAAATGAATAACCTTGAGCCAAAAACTCATCACCAAACACCAATGACTTGTACATTCATTATATGGACAAAAGTACTGGGACACCCCCTTTTTTAGAAGAGAAAAAGGCACTTCCAAACTGTGGCAACAAAGATGGAAACATAATTCATGTACTTAAACATTGTATTTCCACCTCTGTTGCAACAGTTTTGAAGTGTGTGAAATTACTGTACCCATATATCATTGGTGTTTGGTAAATATGACCCAAAACATAATCAGATTTACACACAGGTCTTGTAAGTAGACAAAGACAACCTAATCAAACAAATGAGACACAAATACTTTCTTTTTCATTTATTTATTCAAGAAAATTACCCAATATTGCATATGTGTAAGTGGCAAAAGTATGTGAATCTCTTGGATTTAGCAGTTAATTTAAATGTGAAATTATATTCCGTCTGTGCAGAGGTGTTTTCAGTCAGTGCAATGACTATCAAATGTCAGTACGTGACCTGTTTTATTCAAAGAACAGGGATCTATCAAACTCCTACTCTTTACGAGAAGTGCCATGAGATTTTTATTGACCCCAGAGAGTCAGGACCTCGGTTTAATGTCTCATCCGAAAGACTGTGCTTTTTGACAGCATAGTGTCCCTGTCACTATACTGGGGCATTAGGACCCACACAGACCACAGTGTGAGCACCCCCTGCTGGTCTCACTAACACCTCTTCCAGCAGCAACCTAGTTTTCTCAGGAGGTCTCCCATCCAGGTACTGACCAGCTCAACCCTGCTTCAGTGGGTAACCGGTCTTGGGCTGCAGCTTGATGTTGCTCATCAGGCTAGAAAAGGTTACAAAACCACCTCTAAAGAGTTTGGTCTCCACAATTCCACATTCAGACCGATTGTGTACAAATGGAGGAAATTCAAGACCACTGTTACCTTCCCGAGAAGTGGTCGACCAACAAAGATCACTCCAAATCAGAACGTGAAATAGTCTGCGAGGTTGCAAAAGTTCTCAGGGTAACTTTCTCACATTAGCTAATGTTAATGTTCATGAGCCCAGCATCGGGAAAAAACTGAGCAACCATGGTGTGCATGGCAGAGTTGCAAGAAGAAAGTCACTGTTCTCCAAAAAGAAAATGGCTTGCTAAAGATCATGTGGACAAGCCAGAGGACTATTGGGGAAAGGTTTAATGGATGGATGAAACCAAAATGGAACTTATTTGGTTTAAATGAGAAGCTATAATATAAAGAGAAAAGAACACATTGCATTCCAGCTTAAGAATCTTATCCCGTCTGTGAAACATGGTGGTGGTAAAACATGGCTTGGGCCTGCATCTTGGCCAGGACAGCCTGCCATCATTGATGATGTATTATACCAGCATATTTTAAAGGAAAACGTCAGGACATCTGTTTAAGAACAGAGTCTCAAGAGAACATGGATCATGCAGCAAAACAACAACACCAAGCACACAAGTCATTCTACCAAAGAATGGTTAAAAAAGGACAAAGTCAAGGTTTTGTAATGCCTGAGCCAAAGTCCAGACCTTATTCCAATTATAATGTTGTGGAAGGGCCTAAGCAAGCTTTTCATATGAAGAAACTCACCAACACTGCAGAATTTAAGTTGTTCTGCACTAAGGAATGGGCTAAAACTCCTACAGGACTGATCAGCATTTACAAGAAACTTCACCTTCAGTTACTGCAGCAAAAGGGGTCACACCAGATATTGAAAGCAAAGATTCACATATTTTTGCAATGCAAAGGTGTGTAACACTGGATCATTTTTCTCAATAGATAAATGACAAAGAAAATATTTTTCTCTCACTTGTTTGATTGGGTTCTCTTTGTCTACTTTCAGTACTTGAATATGAAAATATGATGATGTTTTGGGTATTTATGCAAAAATATAGAAAATTCAAACTTTCAAGCAGCATTGTGTGTATGTATGTATGTGTATATATATATATATATGGCATTGTTATTGTAATTCCTTTTGCAGGAATTAATGTACCTTGTGCCACATGTACTTCTTTTTTTGGTAAGGTACTTGAACATAATTCATCTGATTTTTTATGTTCTTCAATGCAGTCATCATTTCCCCATCAAGCTTGTCTTAACACTTTGTTTTAGATCATAGTTCAGGCTTGACATCAAATCCTGAAAGTCTGGGAGCTTTTAAGTGGAATTGGGATCAATCAAATAGTTTCTACTTTCTGGCTTGCAGTGATCAATGCCTGACTTGTAACAATTTACAAGTGCAGGCTTTGGCAAAACATACCGAAATTTTGGAGGCAAATCTTTTTTTAAAGCACTGTGTAGTAGCTAGTAACATAGTTTTACATGGACATTTAAGGCATTTTGCTGGTGATCTTATACAAAGCAAATTATAAACATCTCTTAATGTTTTCAAATTGAAAAAACATACTTTTAAATGAATCCCTGATGATTATCATAAGGGCTGGACAAATTCTGGCAAAGATGGAAAGAGAAACTCTGACACATTGCAAACAGGTGTCACATGATTATGTTTTCATGCCTCCTGGCTCTTACTGCAATTTTAGAAAGTAGGACATGTTCCTGGATCAATGTCCCGGACCTGGAACAAAATCTCTATCAACCAATCCGATTTTAGGGATAATGAAGGAGTTAGACTTGGGATTAGGGATTTATAAATATTACATTCAGTTATTTCCCAATATATAGGATACATATAGGTATCATCTACCAGTCAATAGCATAATTTGCTTAGGAAGCATTCAGGAAAACTGATTAATAACTCATACTCTTAATCCTGGAGGGATGTGACAGTTGTCAGTGTGTGTGAATTGTATCTCCATGAAATTTGTCAGGAAACAAGTGGAGATGACAAGGGATTTGAGCGCAGCCGAGTCCTTCAAGCGAGTGCTCTGTTCACTCTCAGCTAGCGAGGACATCACCTCCAGCACGTGTTTATCAGAGTCTATCCTCCGTTACGCAGACAGAGGAAAAAGGGAGACAAGGCCAGATGGGAACTATTACCATCCCTCTCAGTGTTTCAGTGTGCTTTATTGGCATGACAAGTTACGCTACATGTGTATTGCTAATGCAATTCTGGATTAGCTGAAGACAATAGAATATGTCAACTCTAAACACAGCAAGAAAGCCGTATTAGTAAATTGAGGTTACAATACAAAATCAGAAACATATTAAATCATTTAGGCAATGTCTGAACTTATTAAAGGAATCGTTTGCCCAAAAATGTACTCACTCAGGCCATCCAGTATGAGAATCTGAACAGATTTTGGAGAAATGTAGCATTACATCACTCTGCAGTGAATGAGTGCCGTCAGAATGAGAGTCCAAACAGCTGATAAAACCATCACAATAATACACAAGTATACCACACCACTTCAGTCCATCAGTTGATGTTATGTGAAGTGAAAAGTTGTGTGTTTGTAAGAAACAAATCTACAAGCAAGATGTTTTAACCTTAAATCGTCCCTTCTAGGCAAAATACAAGTTTTATCCATATTAACTCTTCCATCAGTGAAAGTGATGTATTACTACATTTCTCCAAATCTGTTCTGATGAAGAAACCATCTCATTTTAGATGGTCTAAGAGTGAATGCATTTTCAGATAAATTTCATTTTTTTGGTGAACTAATTCTTTTAAAGAAATTGTTTGTCATTATTCATTTGCTCCTATACAAACCTGCTTACATTTATGCATTTAGCAGATGCTTTTATCCAAAGCGACTTATTCAGGTTATACATTTTTTGTCAGTCTGTGTGTTCCCTGGGAATCGAACCCACAACCTTTTGTGCTGCTAACGCAATGCTCTACCACTGAGCCACAGGAACACGTTGCTTGACTGTCCTTTTTTCAATACAGAAAAAAACATGAATATTTAGTAATAATTATAACATTTAAATAAATGTAATTGTAAATATGTATAAAACATTAGCTTTCATAATATTTTATTGTGCATTTGCTTGCTTTATGAGTCTTGAAAAATAGTTATCTGTAAAGTCAGTTGCATCAGTGTTTTGCATGAATTTGCTTTCCTCTCATTCAGGTGTTTTTTAATTTTCAGGCTTTTTTGTACAGATTCAGTGTCACTGGCCTTTGAGACATTTAGTTTTTTATCTCTAATTGATGTTTTTTATTTTTGTACTTTTAAATTGAATTCATTGCTTCGTTTACTGGATTCAAATAATCGTATGATGGCTGTTTGTACAGTGTTATAACAGTCTTTATTTGCTTTAGTTGAAAATATTTTTCTCTTAAACCAGGTTTGTGTAAATTTAACAGGTTTGTATGTGCCTGTAAATGCTAGTTAGGATGAAGGAGGTTGATCATGATAAATACATGAGGAGGTGTTGAATTTAATTCTGAATTTGTACAATCTCTTCTAAAAAGCTTCTAAAGGCTGCATGCGACCGACTCCAAGCCGTCCGGCGGTCTCTGGTGCTCATTTAATATTCATAGGTTCAGATGTCAGTCCCGCTGAGAGAACAGTGTAAGTTTTGATGTGATGGCCAACATCAGGTGAAAAGAAGCATGGTGCTGTATGACTCACCCTCAGAGTTGACCGAAATTAGTTCACCAGCAACAAGCCAGGCTTCATCTGAAGTTGCACTCCCTCCATCATCCAGAAGCGCTGGCAGAGGTGAAGAAAGCCGAGCGAGAAAAGCCAAAAGAATGATGTAGGAATGTCAGAGCGAAATCCTTTGGCAGAACTGGGTCTTGTTTGCACAGTAAACCTCACAGTCCTGTGTACCGCCGCGAAGGGAAATGCCCACATTGTTGAGTTGGGAGACCCTGGTTACGGTGGAGCGAGGGGCCTCCACCAGGCAAGTTTGGAGAAACAACAGGATGAAGGTCAGCTAATATAGCAGTTAATTCCACTTCCCTGTCCCCATGGCTCCCAGCTGGGGTTTATTTGAAGATCCCAGACGTCAAAGTTACCAAGTACTTTGTTCGGCTGGTGAGTGCCGCGGGCCAGTGCCAATACTCGGGAATATTAATGTATTCTGATGAAATGGGGGTCAATTGGGATTGCTTGTGAAGGATGGAAAATTCCATGCTCTCACCGTGCTGTTGTATTTCTGTCCGCGCTTTTTTGGACTTCTTTTTCTCCCTGTATTCCCATTGGGCTGTTAATCCAACAACGCTTGACAGTGGACTTTCTTTTTCATAGAAATCACTCTTGAAATATTCCAATGTGTGATGAATCAGTGCGTTAATGTTTTTATCTTCTAGGGATCTGCGCTGCACTTCGTTAATGTGTGGTTTGATTGATTAGCTTTTGTCAGTGGTTATATGTTTTGAAGTTCTCTTAGAGAAGATCTCTCACTAGCACTTTTGTGCTGTAGTCATGAACGACAAGGTTTTTGAGGAAAGAGATTGAACTGTTTTTGCAAAGTGGATGATAAATCAGGTGAAGAATCTCATAGACTTACATTGAAGGATGGACACAAATCGCAACTAGAGACTATTGTGGAGTCTTAGAGGAGGGCTATATTCAACACTCTAGCAACCAGCCAGCACACACTCTAGCAACTGCAAATAGCAACACACACGCACACACACACACACACACACACACACACACTCAAAATGAACAACATTGTTGTTCCAAGAATAAATTACTGACCCCAAACTTGTGAATAGTAGTGTATATTGTAACACGATATTTCTATTTTGAACAAACACTGTTCTTTTTAGCTTTTTATTAATCAAAGATCCTGAAAAAAGTATCACAGGTCCCAAAAAATATTAAGCAGCAAACTGTTTCCAACACTGATTAGAAATCATCATCATATCAGAATGATTTCTGAAGGATCATGTGACACTGAAGACTGGAGTAATGATGCTTTGAGAATGTTTTGATGTTTTACTGAAGAACAAGACATAGTGGTTATGCATGTTTTCTACAAATATTATACATTTTAGAAGAAAATGCTATTTTAGTCTTTCTACTTCAAGTTTTCAAATTCAATCCAGTGTTATTTGCCACTTCTTTTATACTTAGTTTTCAGTGTGCAAATCCAGCTTTTTTTCCATATTTTTTTTTCTTTATATCATGTCATATTTCTCATGAGACATCTCATAATTGTGACTTTTTAACCGTAGTAATTTAATATAGCCTGCCTGCATTCCCATCAGGTCAGTTTTACATTCTGAGTGAAACTGGCATTTATAGAGGATTATTTTTAGTAGGGAACTGTGAAAAAAAATCAGTTAAACACAAACAAAATAAATTCCAAGGAATCTAATGGTATAATCATGCTTCCAATCAGATGGAAATTACATATAAAAACTATGTAAAGTCACTATTATTATTATTTTACCCTGAGGTAGAAAAGAGAGTCTTCCCTAAGTTTTAATTCCTAAAGTATATATAGTGTTTCTAATGTTTTTTTAAACACTTAAGATTGTGTTTTATACCCTGGAATGTGAAGAGCACATCTTAGTTGTCGTCCCACCCGCGAAACAAGAGCATCGTGTTCACACCTGCCTTTTCACTTTCTTGAAAGCGTGTGAATGGAAATTAAGAGTGCTTTAGCGAATTGTCTTTTTGGTTGTTTACTTGCAGCCGGCGAGCATATACCTATATATCCCATAGAATGGCTGACACATATAACATACAGGCCCTGAGGGCCAAGTGCCTTAATCCTTTATGGAAATGTTAATGAGATAAAAGCAACTCAACCTGACATTCCTGTGCGCGGTGAGGAATCCCAGCCACTCTTATGCACATAAGAGGCGGCTTTGTGCCCGTGTCTCGTAAGCCAGAAATTAGCTCTGAAAGAGAGGGGGAAATGGAGAGAATGAGTGAAAGGAATAAGGGAAAAGGACAGAGAGAAATGCCAAGGGTGTAGGTGTCAAACACTTGGACCCCCATTTTGTGTGTGTGTGACTGGGTGAAGCGCTTGATATTGAGCACCTCTTTGAATCCTGCTCTGATTTGGACTCCATTAAGGCGCCTGGGCATTTGTTTCTCATGGAGCAATTCTCAAGGGCTTTGGGCCATTCTGTAAATACCATGTGGGAGCAGAGAGAGCGAGAGATGGGAAGAATTAGAGGGGTGGGAGAACTGAGAAGTGCACATGCTCAACGTGTATTCACTTTGTTTCCAAACTGGCAACAAGAAAATGCTGAACCCTGATGCTCACGAGACAAGACACCAGAAAAGCAACATGACCGCATGCGACCGCATGCATGTTTGGGGTTTAATGAGGGTTGGGGGCATTCTTCTGCCTGTGTGCTCTGGCAAATTAGGGTAATCTGGGATATTACTGAATAAATAATAATTAAGTAGGTTAATAAATAATAATAATATTAACAGGTTGAATGTTGCAAAATGTTGAATATTACCTTACATTTCACTGCGTAACTTTGTATACAGATCTTTTGTGTCAAAAAAAGAGATCATTATTAATACGTGGTTTAATTTATACTATGAAGATGTTGAATTGTTTATTCTGAGGCAAACTGGATGTAAACAATGCATTAGTGTGTTTACAGTAAAAAAAAAATACTCTGTTACTGTAATTATAAGCACATTTTTCAAGTATCTGTGTCTATATTTTCCTTTTAGGAAACTTTTACTTACACTCCGCTACTGTCACATGTTTGTTCCAATTAAGTTCCTGTATGTCCATAATATCCATATTAGTTTTTTCCTGTTCTCGTTTGGTTCCCATTCAGTTAATTTAGTCCAGCCCGTGTTTTGATTATATTCCAGGTTTCTCATTTTCCCTTTGTTAGTTCTAAGTTCTTGTTGTTTTTCTGTTTGCGCTTTTCATGAAACAATCGTTGCAAAGCAGCTTTAGAGGAAATTAAGTTTCTACAATAGATTTATATATTGCAGAAACGTAATATATTTAACATTTTGTACTATCTGTAGCTTGTTTATTGAAGATGCAGGATAGTGGGTTCTGCCACTTGTTTCCTGTCTGCAGTTGAATTGTCTACCTAGATGTCATACCCTGTCTCCCCTGTATGGTGATTATGGATGTTCATTACAAACACTTGTTTTGTTCTATTCCTCGTCTCCTTCATTCCATGCCCTGACGTATCGTGACCGCTACATGCCAAAGCAAAGTATTTCGATTTTTATTAAAAACCTCTGAATGTTTAAACTGGTTCACACATTGCATTGAATGATTCATTTGTCAATTTGATTTGATCAGTTGTTTATTCAGTGATTTAAAGAGAAGGGAAATAAATCGCATATGTCAATATATTAGATCTGTGCAATAGGTCTTAAAGTAACAGCAGCCTAATACCTGCTCCTGTCTGTCATGAAAATTAATCAAACAGCAAAAGAAAAGGATAATATTGCTTTCTGTTCTTTACTAAAAACTTTTTAAGACTGTGCAGTGTTTTATGTTTTATGTTTCCATTTGATTATTTCATTTCTGTGGTATTTCTTGTTACTGTTAAACACCAGTTGATTGGCTAACACCTTGGCATATAAAATAAGTATTACATGGGGAACTCTCTCAAAAACTTTTACTAAATTTTTACTGTTACTGCTGTTGAGATGTGTTGAATTATAGCTTTATATTTAGATCTACTCGTGTTATATGAAAGGTTACAGCAATGAGCACTGTAGCCGATGTCAGGCTGTTGAGCGGATGAATGCAGTGATTTCATCAATGCAACTTTATTTCACTTTCACGAATGCAGTTATTCACTTTCACGAATACTTTCATCATAACTAACAGTGCAAACACGATATAGATAAGAGATTCATTCAGCATCCGTGTGCAAATGCTAAGGACGCGCTTCGTGAACTGTACAGCGCCATCAGCGAACAACAAACAAATAACCCCGACGGCTTTTTCATCATAGCCGGCGACTTCAACCACGCTAACTTAAAGACAGTTTTACCAAAGTTCTACCAACATGTGAACTTTGCAACAAGGGGAAATAACACACTGGACTTTATTTACACAACAGTGAAAAACGCATATGTAACGCAGTTGATAGGTACGGGAAGAAGGAGGCGGGAACCGGCGAACATTTAAACACTTTAATACTCAAATAAACAAACATAACAGAAACGCGGCAGCCCCTCACGGACGACTGCCGCACACAAAACACAAACTAAAATTCCAGGCCTGGTCCTCTCTCGTCTTTCACTGTTGTCACTCCTCATTTAACCCTTCCGGAGCTCCTCCGTGGGACTCGAGACCGGTGAGTGGCGCAGGTGTCGTTCATTACCATTTACTCCACCGGCCTCGTTCCGTTCCCACGGCTCTCGGCCCCGCCCCACTTGCCACATACCCCCATCGCCCCTCGCAGGCCGGGGGGTACCCACGAGACTGCGCTCTACTCCCCCCCTCCCCCTCTCCCGGGGGGAGTCCGTCAGGGCGGCCGCGGCGTACCTGGGGGTAAGGACAGACGAGGCGAGAGAGAAAAGGAGACGGAAGGATGAGGAGTGACAGAGACGAGAGAGGGGAGACAGAAAAAAAAAATCTCGGTCCGGTTCCCGGACACACTGCCGCTCGGTCCTCAACCAACTGAGCGGCTCACTCGCGGTGCCATGCGATGGTACTGGACCTCTTTGGTGGACGGCCCGATGCTCCTCCGCCTCCTGGCGGCCGGCGATGGCTCCTCCGGTCGAGGGCAGCCGGCAGCGAGTCCCCCGTTCCCTGCTCCTCCACCAACCTGGCGGATGGCAGCAGGCTCTGGCCCACTGGCGAACGGCGCCGACTCCTCCGCTCCCTCTCGGATGGCAGCCACCCCTCCTCGTCCCAGGAGCACGGCAGCGAGCCTTCCGTCCCACCTGTTCTTCTTTTGCTCCAGCACCACCGCTTCGGGCAGCCACCAGCGGTCTCCGCTTCTTCCTACTGCCCGATCTCCTCAGCACCGCGATCCCCCCTCAGCAGCGAGGGCGCTCTGACAGCGTGTCCCTCCTTCCTCCCGGGCTTCGGCACAATGTAACGCAGTTGATAGGTACGGGAAGAAGGAGGCGGGAACCGGCGAACACTTAAACACTTTAATACTCAAATAAACAAACATAACAGAAACGCGGCAGCCCCTCACGGACGACTGCCGCACACAAAACACAAACTAAAATTCCAGGCCTGGTCCTCTCTCGTCTTCACTGTTGTCACTCCTCATTTAACCCTTCCGGAGCTCCTCCGTGGGACTCGAGACCGGTGAGTGGCGCAGGTGTCGTTCATTACCATTTACTCCACCGGCCTCGTTCCGTTCCCACGGCTCTCGCCCCCGCCCCACTTGCCACAGCATACAAAGCTGAACCCCGCCCCCACCTCGGATACTCGGACCACATCTCTGTTATGCTAACCCCAGCATACAGACCACTTCTCAAACTGGCCAAACCGGTTCAAAAGCAGATCACGGTATGGCCAGACAATGCTACCTCAGCACTGCAGGACTGCTTCCAGGACACAGACTGGAACATGTTTAAAGAGGCGGCCACCTATAATAACCATACAGACCTGCAGGAGTACACTGAAACTGTGACTGCTTACATCAAAAACTGCATTGATGATGTGACAGTTACCAAGACCATCACCACACGTGCAAACCGGAAGCCATGGATGACAGCAGAGGTTCGTGAGCTGCTAAAAACCAGAGATGAAGCGTTCAGATCAGGAGATAAAGCAGCCCTCAAAACAGCAAGAGCCAATCTGTCCCGTGGCATCAAAAATGCAAAACGGTCATATGGCAATAAAATCAATAATAATTTCACAAACAGCAGAGATACACGGAGCCTGTGGCAAGCTATTCAGACCATCACTGATTACAAGCCCCCGCCACAGGCCTGTGACGATGACACATCCCTCCCAGATGCACTCAACCACTTTTATTCACGGTTTGAAATGCAGAACGACACACCTGCACAAAAACTGCCCACACCTCCCAACGACCAGGCACTCTGTCTGTCTCCAGCCGATGTAAGGAAGACCCTATCTAGGATTAACCCATGCAAGGCTGCGGGTCCTGACAATATACCTGGCCGCATACTGAAAGACCGTGCTGAACAGCTGACAGATGTCCTAAACAGATATCTTCAACACCTCGCTGAGCCAGGCAGTCATCCCCACATGTCTCAAATCCACAACGATCATACCGGTACCAAAAAATCACCTGTGTCCTGTCTAAATGACTACTGTCCCATAGCACTGACTCTAATCATAATGAAGTGCATTGAGAGGCTAGTCATGCACAACATCAAAACCAGCCTCCCCAACACACTCGATCCGCTCCAGTTTGCATACCAAAAAAGTTGGGACACTGTACAAATTGTGAATAAAAAAGGAATGCAATAATTTACAAATCTCATAAACTTATATTTTATTCACAATATAATATAGATAACATATCAAATGTTGAAAGTGAGACATTTTGAAATATCATGCCAAATATTGGCTCATTTTGGATTTCATGAGAGCTACACATTCCAAAAAAGTTGGGACAGGTAGCAATAAGAGACCGGAAAAGTTAAATGTACATATAAGGAACAGCTTTGCAACTTATTAGGTCAATTTGCAACATGATTAGGTATAAAAAGAGCCTCTCAGAGTGGCAGTGTCTCTCAGAAGTCAAGATGGGAAGAGGATCACCAATTCCCCCAATGCTGCGGCGAAAAATAGTGGCGCAATATCAGAAAGGAGTTTCTCAGAGAAAAATTGCAAAGAGTTTGAAGTTATCATCATCTACAGTGCATAATATCATCCAAAGATTAAGAGAATCTGGAACAATCTCTGTGCGTAAGGGTCAAGGCCGGAAAACCATACTGGATGCCCATGATCTTCGGGCCCTTAGACGGCACTGCATCACATACAGGAAGGCTACTGTAATGGAAATCACAACATGGGCTCAGGAATACTTCCAGAAAACATTGTCGGTGAACACAATCCACCGTGCCATTCACCGTTGCTGGCTAAAACTCTATAGGTCAAAAAAGAAGCCATATCTAAACATGATCCAGAAGCGCAGGCGTTTTCTCTGGGCCAAGGCTCATTTAAAATGGACTGTGGCAAAGTGGAAAACTGTTCTGTGGTCAGACGAATCAAAATTTGAAGTTCTTTTTAGAAAACTGGGACGCCATGTCATCCGGACTAAAGAGGACAAGGACAACCCAAGTTGTTATCAGCGCTAAGTTCAGAAGCCTGCATCTCTGATGGTATGGGGTTGCATGAGTGCATGTGGCATGGGCAGCTTGCACATCTGAAAAGGCACCATCAATGCTGAAAGGTATATCCAAGTTCTACAACAACATATGCTCCCATCCAGACGTCGTCTCTTTCAGGGAAGACCTTGCATTTTCCAACATGACAATGCCGACCACATACTGCATCAATTACAACATCATGGCTGCGTAGAAGAAGGATCCGGGTACTGAAATGGCCAGCCTGCAGTCCAGATCTTTCACCCATAGAAAATATTTTGCGCATCATAAAGAGGAAGATGCGACAAAGAAGACCTAAGACAGTTGAGCAACTAGAAGCCTGTATTAGACAAGAATGGGAAAACATTCCTATTCCTATTATTGTCCCAACTTTTTTGAGATGTGTTGATGCCATGAAATTTAAAATCAACTTATTTTTCCCTTAAAAAGATACATTTTCTCAGTTTAAACATTTGATGTCATCCTATGTTGTATTCTGAATAAAATATTGAAATTTGAAAGTTCCACATCATTGCATTCTGTTTTTATTCACAATTTGTACAGTGTCCCAACTTTTTTGGAATCGGGTTTGTAGAAGCAGGTGTTGATCTTCTTCTGCGGAGGCGGGGCTTATCCACACTATTACATCATAGAGTAGAACATTTCTCAAACTGTTGTTTAGCCAGACTGGCTTCAGTATAAGCTGTTTTTAGACTAATGCCAAGGTCAGACTGCACAATTTTAGCCCGATTTTTCACTCGCCGACAGGTTTTGATAAATCGGAGGCAAACCGGTGCTTGTTTACGCGAGAGACAATTGCGCAGTGTGAATTATCAAAGATGTGATCTGAAGTCATCGCCGATGCATCGCTGACACCCGTGAAATATTTGGCATGCTAAATATCTGGAGCTGTCGGCGATTCACTGCTGTGTGAATGAGTTCGGACTGAAATATACATCAGTGATGACCTACAGCCAATGAGAGAGCAAGATACAGGGCAGCGGGGAGGACATTTTTTTTATAACAAAGCGATTAACGTTAGTCATTTACAAACAACGTGCATACATTTTGGCATTGGAATATACAGATCAGGTAGGCTACATGAAGATGAAGGCTAAGATTTTTCCTGTAAATAATATTCTTCTATAAAGGACAAAAGATGTATTGAATTAAAAATTTTCATAACTTTGAGGGCTTTTATAGGCTATACGAAATAAACTCATTATAAAATGGTGTCACTTTTAAGTAGGTTACTTAGATTTTTGTATATAAAAAATTCCCTGTTTGTTAAAGTCATCTTTTTTAATTACTGTGTGTTCGGGAAATACTTATAGACCATAATATCAGCGTGATCTTTCATTATTTCTTTATTACTTCTCATGTGCGTTTGGCTGTAGTTTGCGGAGCAGACAGAGTTGTCTGCGATTCTTCTTATTGTAAAGTCATGCAGTGTGAACCCTCCTGTTGCCGATCCATCATGAAATGTTAACACGTGCTACTGAGTGCTACACCAGATTGTCGTGCAGTGTGAAAACAGCAGTGATCCGGTGACTTTGAAAATCATGCAGTGTGAACTTGGCATAACGAGAAAGTTTTGAGGAAACTTACAGGACATTATTTTTAGTACTAATGACCTCTTATATGTCAAAAGATCAAGGGAATTTTGATTTCTCAGTTCATGACACTTTAAAAAAATGAGCCACTCAGAAGTGAAAGAGATCCCAATTGTGGATCGTTTACTTAGAGAGAGAGAGAGAGAGAGAGAGAGAGAGAGAGAGAGAGAGAGAGATTCTTCAGAACAGAACATGTGAGATAGCAAACACTTAATTAAACATTTCTCCTTACAGGAATGAAAGCGGTATAAATGAGCAATGTTGACTGATCTCTAGGAGTTAAATGAGATTCCTCATGGAGTCATTTCTATCTGAAGCTAAGAAACCCTGACAAACAGCGTTAATCCGTCCTTCCAGTCACACGGCTGAGGTACAACCACCGATCCAATGCTCTGAGAACAGAATGCGGCCTTTGGTAACTGTCCAGTCTTAGGGTGATCTGAACTTGACCTTTCCAGCCCTCCACACACTTGCAGACATTCCGGAAGCCATTGTTTTAGGAGGTGCCCGATGGCTGTTAACAGAGACACAATGGTGGGAGTGTGTCTAAGATAAATGTTTTGAGAGCCGGCCCGGGGAGTTTGCATTTAGCCAGTTCTTCCCTTAGAATATCACCCTAAATTTTGGGACATTTACACTTTCCATTTAGTCATATGTTTAAAATGTCATTGTCTCCTCTTATATTGCTTGTCCTGAAACTGACAACTATACTTTAGCGGTCTATTCTCATACTTACACCGTTTTTGCCATTTCAGTCTAATAGTTTGCTTCCTTTTTAAGAAACAACACTATTGCGCTTTAATACACACACAGTATTTCTCATATGGATGGACAAATGGCAGCATGGCCATAGTGTTTTGGTTCCTCCACGTAGAAGATTTCTCATGGAAGTGCACATAAAAATGGCGTGCTTTTCATTTGAGGTTTTCAATGAGAGCTCCCAAGTGATGTGCTTTACTTGTTTGATAGTTCTAATCTAAAAATACACACGCCTTGACATTTACGTTGAAGACAATTTTTCAAAACCCTTTTCTGTATTGAGGTCCAGAGAGCCAAAGTAAATGATGATGCAGCTTATCGCATCTGCTGCTGGGTTTTAATGGGAAAACAGGACTGTATTTTACTTGCATGTAATATTTATTGTTCACACTAACACTTTGCTTCACATATAACAGCCCCATCCATGCGTCAGTTGACCTTATTTGGTTGGTTAACTTGGCTTGCTATTCTTTCTTTTGGCATTGTTAAATTTATATATTTTTTACATTCCTCTTCAGAATTTGTATTTTCTGATGAAGCATTGTTAGTCATTTAGTTTGTACTGTTGAAGATCACACATCTTTTTCTGGTCACAAGGTTGCAATAAGGTCCTTTTAAATGTTATGAATTTCAATTAATGCTACAAATAAGATCGATTTAATAATAATAACTTTTAAAGTAAATGATAAATTAAATAAAACAGATATAATTATATATGATATAATTATAGCACTCTTGGGAGCTATGATTATATATTATATAATTATAGTTACTGTATGTATAACTGTCCATTCATATAAACAATATTACAGGTGGATAAGCTGTAAAATTGAAAGCAAATATATACAATAAAACAATTCAAGAGCATCTTAGAATTGATTTAACTATTTATTGCTATTGCTGTTTATGGACATTTTTACGATTGGGCCACAAAACAATTGATTGAATTGATATTATTAGTATACATTTTGTACTTTTTTCTAAAAATTATATTTAATAATATAAATTTGACCATATTTACTCATATTTAAAAGATCATATTTGGGACCAAAAACAAACACACAGCCCTGTGAGTTCATGTACCATTAAATATGTTCATTTATGAGAATCATAATATATTAGTATGCATTACGGGACAATACACAGCTTTTGCAAAGTACACAGTAAAACATCATATACAGGAAGACCATGAACATTTTAAATGTCTTCCAAAATAAAAACTGTTCAGAGTCATTTTCCAAAATTTCTGGAAAACTGGTCAAAGTCAAGGTTTCTCCGAATAACTATCTGTGAGTTTTAATAAACCATAGCCACTGACTTTCAGTTCACAAGGACTGACAGAGTTTCAGAGCTGGGCAGTGACTGAGAGTTAAAGCGTGTGTGTGTGTGTGTGTGTGTGTGTGTGTGTGCACATATGCATTTTCCTGTCACACAGACATAGTACAACCATCTCACTACACTATCAACTGGTTCATGGCATAAAAATGGTTAATTGCATGTGAAAATAATCTACTAAATATTGTACAAAAAAAAACAAACTATACAACTATACAAAACAGTAGAGCATATCACCTTAGTAAAGTACCAGAACAACGAAAGGTACCACATAAGTGATGACACAGAAAATAGATTGTTTCTCTAGATAATAAGAGCCATTTTTATCTGATTTATTTTGGTGGACGAAAGCTTGCGTTTGCATACACTGGTAAATACAGACAATTCAGGCTTGTGTACACTGTTTTGATTTTTTCTTTCACTTTATCACTAAACCTCAGCAATGACATACAGAATGTCTGATATTTCATATCTAGAGCATTCAAATTTCACCAAACTCTAGTCATCTTGATATCTTGAGGAACATTTCAGATTAGATTTTTCACTCTTAATGATGAGAGTTTTGATTACTACATCGGCGAAGTCTTTATACATATAATAAGATTATGCTTATTATAATTGTGACCTACATTTTTTAACAGTGAAAAGGGAACTTGTTCACAAAGAAAAAACATTTTTCTTCAAAAATCACAAAGTGGTTAAAAATAATACTCAAATTTTTATAACTAAACTCAAACTATAGCTAGTTATGGAACAGAAGGTAGACTTCACACTTTAAAAATCACCACAGTTAGTATCAAAGGCCAAAAGTGTCCGGCATAACTTTTGGCACCAAATAAACATTATGATGTCATTATGATGTAATGCCATTTTGAACCAATGTAATGTATTAATATTCATATACTTTTATAGTCTTCTGAACAGCAACAGTGAGGTATTGTCAAAAGGTTTTCTATCTGAGAGGAAGAAACGTAAAGCATGCTATGTGTGATTTTGGCAAGTATTGGCTTAACGGATCGTTTTTTTATGATTCTATCATAATCACGCAACTGCTACCTTTTTAATCAAACTCTAAAAAAAATTACAGTAGGGCCAAAAAATCAGAGAGCAATAAAATGCTTTTATTTGGCATTTGTCAAATTTAGAACAAAATGTTTAATTTAAAAAAGATATTATCATCATAATATTTTGAGTGGGAATTTTTTTTATTTTATTGATTCGATTTTTGGAGATTTCTGCTCAGAAGGGGGGGAATGGGTTTATAAACATAGCCCTGTTGAGTCAAAAGTCTCAAGGTCATGTCATTTTTAGAAATACATTATTTTGTCATTGGAATGCATGTTTGTTTTTATACTTTGTTTTAAACCAGATTATCAGTGTAACCCCAGAGTTTAGTACTTTGAAATGTTGACCGCCATCAAACTTCTTCTGAAGGGAGATAAATTGACTCAGTAGCTTGTTTCTGTTTGATATTTTGTGGAAAAAGACAGAAATCATAGAGAGACCACACATAAACGACTTTACATATACGTATACTTAATATAGTAGGTGCAAATTCTGCAAAATCGAAGATATGAAAAAATAAAATCTTGATGGGAAAAAAAACGTTAAACAACGGAAGGCAAAACTGCACATCTGGTTGTCCTTCACCACAGTTCTGATCAATCGTCAATCAATCTGCTCCGATGATTTTTCTTTCCTTCTCTCTTGATCTCTCTGTTTTTCCTCCATGTTTTTCTCTAGCACTTGCCCCTCTTGTCACGCTGGTGGAATTTCCTGAGCCGACGGGCCCACAGGTCCTTCCACGGGATGAGCAGGCTGCCCTTGTCCGCCACCACGCCGCTCTGACCGCGGGAGCCGTCGTCGTCAGAGCCCATCAGCAGGTACTTCCGTCCCGGTTTAATTTTGGGGCATTTACAGGCCACGTCTTTAGCGCGGACCCACAGGAACTGGTCTCCTCTGCGAATGCGATGTCCGCCCTGCTTATAGACTGATATGATGTTGATAGTGAATTTCCACCATTCTCCCGCCTTATCTCCTTTCAGCACGTGAACCTGGACAGCTGCGGAGAAAACAGTCCGATTAAAAGATGTTAGAGGACACATTCACAGAAATAAAAAAGAGTTATATATTAAATAAACAAGTTGTAAGATACAAGTTGTACGTTTCATTTTAAATGATAATTATGAAGAACAATGATATATATATGTTGTTAATAATAATAATAATTAGTATTACTATAATTATTGATTTCTTAACTGACATTATTATAGAATTATTCTTATTCATTAAAATAACTTCTCGTTTTAACCACATTGTAAGTTGCCACAGAAACGCATTCCTTCCATCTCCTGATACTGATGAAATGGAAAAATTGGAGACCAACCCATTCCGTTCTCTTCATTATCTTTTGTGTGAAACTTCAAGCTTTTTTTGTGATTTTAAGACGTTTATTTGAGCACCACCCATAGAAAAGAAGAAAGAAAACACAACTGAAATCTCTTTAATAACTTGTTTCTCCGAGACAGCAATAAGATCAAATGAAAGCAGATGTGACAAGTCTCCTGAAGTCTCCTGTTTTTTTAGTTTTTTAATTTTACTTAATTTTTATTTCACTAATTTCATTTAATTCTTTATTTTTATGTAAATGTTATTGAAGGTTTAAAGGTTTAAAGATATAAAAGGTTTTGAACATTTTTGAACAAAAATTACAAGTTAAAATAAGTATAAATAAATAAAATCTTATGTAAACATATATCTCAGCTAATATACTAAAACATTGCATTTCATAAAAGGATAATAATTTGTAATAATAATAATAATTTGAATAATCCTTCAAAATCCTAAAACTTTTAAGGGTTTACATTGCCAATTTCTTTTTAAAATCCAGATTTGTTATGTATTCTCAGTCTTTATGACACAGTTCACTAAGTATCCACAACTACGATGCAAATGGAATATTCCGACATCAGATGTTAATGTCCAGTCCATGTGGTAACCGCTAACAAACACACAGATCCCCGGGGGTCACACCATTTTAACTATCATCAGACTCGCAGATTGCGAGCTAATCTGTACTTGACGTGAAGTGGTTTCACACGGGGGAGAAACCCCTCCCCACCTCTATTACACATTTAGCACGGACCCAGTGTGTAACGGCGAGGTATGGCTGTGCCGGTCTGAAACACTCACACACACCCTGCGGCCAGTAACCCGTGAACCAGTGGCACGTCATGTTTAAGAAATATGCCATTACAGCATTGTGTGAAAATGACACAGGAAGTGCTCTTTCTTTCCTAGTGCTCATTCTTTTCGCTCTTGAATGCGAACACTCTCTTTAGAGAGGGAGGCAAGGATCGCCCCGATCGCTGAAAGGAATGTCCCAATTGAGCAGCAGGGGGGGGAGGCTGTGAGCAAATTGCACCCAATTTGAGAGAACGCACTCCCACAGGCCCTCCATTCATCGCCTGTGCTTTCTCTGGGCCGGAGCCCGCTTCGCCATCCAAATAACAAGAGATAAAAAGAAAAGAAGGGTGTGCGGAGGGTAGCACGGCCCAGAGAGGAGGGGGGCCGCTGTTTATCCTCCCAGCCACAGAGAAGGTGGCAGAAGAATGGCGGATGTGTTTAGAGCTCATGAGCTATCTGAGCCCGGCCGGCGTGAGAATCCTGCTCCGGGTCTCGCTCTTGACCTGCTCTCGCTGCTCCACGGCGGGAGACGGCAGCGAGCCGAAAACTGACTCAGAATGTGCTGTTGAGCTTCCTGAAGTAGTTGAAAACAATCGCTTTGACTTATTAGCGGTGTGTTTGCAGATTTCTGTTTGTACGTGTTAAACGTCGCCGCATAGCTTGTCTGGGTTGGAATTAAACCTTTATTTATTACATTTTTTGGGGTAAATCTGTCTAATAAGTGCTATATTGAGAGAGAAAACTGGGTCATATTCATGATCCAGAAAGCACATCACCCAGAACACCTGAGCAGTTACATTACAACCACCTTGAACACACTAGCAACACTCAGAATATGTTCATCTGGATTACGTAATCACAATCCAAAATTAAAGTACTTGTAATTAGATTAAATTACATTTTAAAATACTCGTAATCAGACTACAGTTACTTTTTTATGGATTACATGATTACATATTATTCACACAATAGCAATCATTTATTCACAATTTATTGATTCTCCCTAATTCCTCTTTGCCATCTTTTAAAGGTTCCTTTCTAAAATATCCTGCTGCTGCTGCGTACAGTCAGAAAGTCTTGCAGTTTTGTGGACGTTCACGCAGAGATCAGTCACTTCTCCTGAACGGGATTTATAAATATAATTTCAGCTTTGAGAAGTGTTTCAACATCACATCAACTACTGATGAACACAATCATATTTATTTTATTATCACTCGGTAGATTATTTAACCATGTATTACTATAGCTTTGGAAAGCTTTTGTCTTTCAAACACATTGAAATGCACAAATTCAATCAAACTATTTAATTTAATAGTTAAGTATCCCATTTGCATGTTCACATATGTTGGTTAATGTTTTAAAATGACTTCATTTCATTTTACCTTCGTTTGATTTAATTAATTATTAGATTTTCTTTAACTCACAAACTCCTTTAGTTCATTTACGAAGCCCAGTTTGGTAAAGATTGACGTTAATGTAATGTTTAATGCACTTCATGTTTTTACAATTAATTAAAACGCATACAATGTTTTCTTTCTCTTTGTATTTTTATATCAATATGGTACAAGTTTATCCTATTTAAAACAATGTGATAACGACTTAAGTCAAAAGTAAGCAAAAGGTAATCAAAAAGTGAATCTGATTACATTACCTAAAATGTGTAATGTAATGGATTACATTACTAACTACAGTTTTTCTCATGTCATTTGGAATCAGTAACAGACAACAATGTGTCCATTACTTATAGTAATTAGACCGGGAACATTTTAAAATGAGCGGTAAAATCATACATTTGTAGGACCTTACCTTCAGGCTGTGGAAATACAAACCAGAACACTACATAAGAGGTGGAGCTACATAAAGGGCGGGGCTACATAAGGTCTACACATTTGGATTATCTTTGAGTTTTTATGTAAATGCATGCACCATCCACTGTGGCTAAAATTACTATGTATTTTGACTTAGTCTTTAAAACACATTAAAATGCAAACAAAAACATTTAATTTAGAGTGGCATCCACACATGCACGCCAAACTGATGGCATTAGTGTGGTAAAGCTTTAGTTTTTTTTAATTAAATGTGCACTAAATTTACTTTTGAAACAACTTTTTTGGACTGTTAATGTGACTTTGATCCCGAAATATAACATTTAATTTATTATTTAACAACATATTTGCATCATGTTCACTATTCTCTAGTGTAAGTTTATTGTCACATTGACATATTTCACATGATAACCCCATTCAAGTTTATGTGATAACTGAGTTAGGTCAAAAGTAATCGAAAAGTGATCGAAAACTAGTCAGACTACTAATATACTTACCTAATATGGTCAATCTAGACTACTGTATGCTGCTAACATCTAGGTTACTGTACATAACCCCCGTTCCCTGATGGAGGGAACGGAGACGTTATGTTGTGACGACATAGGGGATTTACCTGGAAGCCCCCGAACATCTCTGACTAAGAGAAAACGCCAATGAAATTGGCTAGTGGATTTTGCATACCTGAGCCACTCCCTGTACATACGGGTATAAAAGGGCGACAGGTGCATCCACTCATTAGGTTTTACGCTGAGGAGCCGAGACGAGTCCCTGGCAACCAGCGATGGTTCAAGATTGTGGCATGGGGACATAACGTCTCCGTTCCCTCCATCAGGGAACGGGGGTTACGTACGTAACCTAGACGTTCCCTATCTGTCGGTCACTACGAGTTATGTTGTGACGACATAGGGGTCCTATGGAAAGCGCCACAAGCTGAACCCCGTCACAACCTTGTGGCATGCAGATGTTGACAAGTGAGTGCGTGACAGACAAATGCCATGCAAGAGGTTGCAACCTTCCTACCGCTCCAGCGCAAATACGCTAACCTTGGTGCCCACCGGGACCACTGGGTACATCGCTGCTGGAGATAGCCAAGCCGCTGTTCCTTTCCCCACGGAATTGGAAGGGATTTCGACCTTCAGTGAAAGACAGCTTCAGGTCTTTCCTATTTGTTGTTGCAGCTTGTCGTAACGGCAGGGAAGCAAGCCTTCCAGAGAAGGGCACTACGGAGGCCACATCCTGCCCGAAGGGAGGTAACATGTGGAGACACTGATATGGACTGACCCAGGCTTGGGGCAGTACTACATATGACTGGACTCTGGGGCAGATCCTTCCTAGGAGTAGGGAGGAGGGCTGCCAGCAGAACCTGACAGAAGCTCTGTCACAGGGAAGACACGGGTTTACCGTGAGGGAAACCTTACCGTGGAAGAATACACATATGGGATTACCCGAAGGGGAATCAGGCCATACGGACACCTAGCCCAGTACAGGGGCTGACCGGAGACCCGGGCGAGCTAACACCAGTACTGGGCCTGGCGTCAGACTGCTCCGCCCAGTCTGACTGCCGGGGGTGCTTGGAGGATTCCACCAGGGTTCACCGTCCGGGGAACTGAACTGGGGGGGAAAAAGGCGCTCGTATCCCCGGGTGAGGGGGAATGGCGCAGCAAGCGTGACACCGGCCAGTTCTTCCCGCCCAATACTTACCCAACACACGGGAAGAAACTGGCTCAACGCGGAGATTGTAGAATCTTGCGAAGGTGTTCGGTGTCGCCCAGCCCGCAGCTCTGCAGATGTCTGCCAAAGAGGCGCCGTGCGCCAACGCATGGGAGAAGGCAACACTCCTGGTGGAGTGAGCCCTCACCCCCAGGGGGCACGGCTCGCCTTGCGACTGGTACGCCAAGGCGACGGCCTCCACTATCCAGTGGGCCAACCTCTGTTTGGAGACAGCCTTCCCTTTCTGCTGTCCTCCGTGGCAGACAAAGAGCTGCTCGGAGCTTCTGACGCTCCGGGTGCGGGTCACGTATATGCGCAATGCTCTTACGGGACAAAGCAATGCTAAGGCTGGATCTGCCTCCTCCGAGGGCAGTGCTTGCAGGTTCACCACCTGATCGCGGAAGGGCGTGGTGGAAGTGAGCGCGGTCAGGAGCGCTGTCTTAAGAGACAGGAACTTCAGGCGAGAAGAACACCAGGTCGCGAACAGACTCCATTTCAGTGCGTAGGTTTGCCTTGTTGAAGGGGCTCTAGCCTGAATGGTGGTCTCTACCACCGCCAGTGGTAGACCACTTATGTCTGCCGCGTCCCGTCCAGGAGCCACACATGGAGGTTCCATAGATCTGGACGCGGGTGCCATATGGTGCCGAGCCCCTGAGAAAGGAGGTCCTTCCTCAGAGGAATGCGCCAGGGAGGTGCTGTCGCGAGGGAAATGAGTTCGGGAAACTAGGTCCGGGTGGGCCAATGGGGCACAACCAGCAGGACCTGCTCCTCGTCCTTCCTGAGCTTGCACAATGTCTGTGCGAGTAGGCTCACTGGGGGAAACGCTTACTTGCGTAAGTCCCGAGGCCAGCAGCTGTGTGCCAGTGCGTCTGTGCCGAGGGGGCCCTCGGTCAGGGAGAAGTACAGCTGGCAATGGGAGGACTCGGGGGAGGCAAACAGGTCTACCTGAGCTTCCCCGAATCGACTCCAGATCAGCCGGATCGTCTCGGGATGGAGTCGCCACTCTCCGGGGAACGTGAGCTGTCGTGAGAGCGCGTCGGCCGCACGATTGAGCTGCCCCGGGATGTGAAAAGCACGCAGTGACTTGAACTGCGTGTGACTCCAGAGGAGAAGATGGCGGGTGAGCTGTGACATGCGGTGTGATCGTATACCCCCCAGCCGGTTGATATACGAGACCGCCGCGCGGCCCGTAGAAAGGCAAGGTATGTCCAGGGGCTGAGGGAGCGGCGACAATGCTGGGAGATACCTAACCTAAGTGTACCGCGGCACCATGCCCACCTCGGGACCCGGGAGTGTAGCCAGTGCTGAAGTGGTCTCATATGAAGCAATCTGAGCGGCGTGACTGCAGCTGCGGATGCCATATGCCCCAGGAGCCTCTGAAACTGTTTCAGTGGTACCACATTCCTGCCTCTGAAGGAACTCAGGCAGTTCAGCACTGCTTGGGCACGTTCCTCCGTGAGGCGTGCCGTCATACTCACCGAGTCTAACTCCACACCGAGAAAAGAGATTCTCTGCCACAGGGGAGAGCTTGCTCTTTTCCCAGTTGACCCGAAGCCCCAACTGGCTGACGTGCCGGAGCACCAAGTCCCTGTGATCGCCCAACTGCTCTCTGGATTGGGCTAGGATAAGCCAATCGTCGAGGTAGTTGAGGATCCTGACGCCCACTTCCCGTAACGGGGTAAGGGCGCCCTTTACAACCTTCGTGAACACACGGGGAGACAGGGAGAGCCCGAAGGGGAGGACCCTGTACTGCCATGCTTGACCCTCGAACGCAAACCGTAGAAACGGTCTGTGTCGCGGAAGGATCGAAACGTGAAAGTAAGCGTCCTTCAGGTCGATCGCTGCAAACCAATCCTGGGGCTGAATGCATTTGATCATGCGCCTGTGCGTCAGCATCTTGAACGGGAGCTTGTGCAAAGCCCGGTTCAAGACTCACAGATCCAGGATTGGCCGAAGGCCGCCACCTTTCTTGGGTATGAAGAAGTAAGGGCTGTAAAACCCCTGCCTCATCTTGGCTGGAGGGACCGGCTCGATTGCATCCTTTGCCAGGAAGACAGCAATCTCCTCGCGCAAGACAGGGGCGTTCCGGACTGACGTCTCGAGAACGCCGTTGAACTTGGGAGATCGCCTGGCAAACTGAATCACGTAGCCGAGTCGAATTGTGCGCGCGAGCCAGCGAGACAGGCTGGGCAGCGTGAGCCACGCCTCCAGACGTTGTGCAAGTGGCACAATCGGCGTACCTGTGGTGGTGCAGCGAAAGGGAGTAGGGGTGGATGGCACAGAAGGCGGTGCGTTCTGAGGCATCCTCACCGAACTCCCTGGGTCCCGAACGGGACTGACCAGAGGTGCGTGGGGAGGAATGTCGTCCCCGAACCGTACTCTCTTGGCTACTGGCAAAATGGGTCGTGGGCGAGAGTGAGGAGGCAGGGTGTCGCACACTGTCGTCCCATGGACCTGAGAACCCAGAGGAAATGGAAATTGCTCTTTCTTTGAGAAGGTGGGTACCGCTGGCCCTTGGACCAGCGGCGGAACAGAAACAAACGAAACAGAAGATTCTCCTCCCGGCCCTCCACCGGGGGAAGGAGCGGCGCTGTTCTCGCCGTCTCCTGAGAAGAGCAAACTCCAACATCTCCAGGTTGCCCGCGTCAGGGCGCAGAGCCGCTCTCCTGCAAGAGGCTCGACGCACCGGCCTATGTGTCGATTCGGCCTTGGGCGGAGCAGCTCTGGAGGACGCAGGAGGGCGCCCACGGCGACGGGCAGACTGAGGCCTGGCCCCGGGGGCAGCGGTGGATGGTGCATCATGCCGGGGGCAGGATGTGCTGGATCGCGTCGGTCTGCTGCTGTACCGCCGAGAACTGCTGGGCGAAGCCCTCGACGGTGTCGCCGAACAGCCCTCCCTGGGAGATGGGGGCGTCGAGAAAGCATGCCTTGTCGACGTCCTTCATCTCTGCCAGGTTGAGCCAGAGATGGCGCTCCTGGACCACCATGGTGGACATCGCCTTCCCGAGGGACCGCGCTGTGACTTTCGTCGCTCGTAGAGCGAAGTCAGTCGCCGTGCGCAGCTCCTGCATCAACCCCAGGTCGGTACTACCCTCGTGCACCTGTTTGAGCACCTTGGCTTGGTGAACCTGCAGGATAGCCATGGCGTGCAGGACTGAGGCTGCCTGGCCCGCAGCACTGTAAGCTTTGGCCGCGAGAGCGGCTGTCAGCTTACAGGCCGTGGATGGGAGACGCGGACGGTTCCTCCAAGTGACGGCGTTTCGTGGGCACAAGTGCACCGCGACCGCTCTCTCCACCTGGGGAATGCCCGCGTACCCCTGGCCACTCCGCCGTCGAGGGTAGTGAGGACGGAGGAGGCGGACGAGCGGCTTCTGGTCGTGAAAGGGGCCATCCACGAACTCGTCAGCTCCTCATGCACCTCCGGGAAGAAAGGCACTGGGGCAGGGCGCGGTTGTGAGCCGCGCCCCGCTCCGAGAAACCAATCGTCCAGCCGCGGTCTGTTGACCTCCAGCCCGATGCTCACGGCTGCCCGGGCAAGCATGGCCGTCAGCTCTGGGTCCGGTGCGGCGGTGGCGACAACACCCGAGGGGGGCAGCCCCACCGCACCTTCATCCTCAGAGGACGTGAACCCATCCCCCGATGCTGCGATCGACATCCTATCTACAGATGGCGCACCGAATTAAATGCTGGGCGCCCCGTGGGACAGACCAGCGAAATCACCCGGGAACCGGACGGGATGTTCGCTGCGTGAGGAGTAAGAGGTCCGTGGGGGCGTGTCCGGCGGAGAGGCTCTTACAGTAACCCTCAGATCTCCCAGAGCGTCAGCCGGCGATCCTCTGCTCGAGCCAGAGAGATCAGCACGGGTGGCGGCAGAGGGTGCCAATCCTTTCATAAAGGAAAGGCGAGATCGCAGCGAAATCATGCTCATACGCCCACAACAGATGCATGAGTCATCCACGAACGCAGCTTCAGCGTGTCGGCGGCCCAGACACTGAAGACAACGATCGTGTCCGTCATCCGCAGACAGGAAACGACCGCAACCAGAAGGACACGGACGAAACGGCATCTTGAAAAAGACGCGATTGTCCGTGATTTGCTCTTTTAGAATTTGCTCTCTCAGTTGAAGTGCCCAGGGGAATCGCTGATGAGAGGGACTCTGCTGATCGCACCGTTACGCCAACCGGGAGCAAAACAAAGATGAACGGCTTTGTGGAGATCAGCACTCTTCTCATCCACTCGGCTCCGAAGCAAAAATCTAATGAGTGGATGCACCTGTCGCCCTTTTATACCCGTATGCACGGGGAGTGGCTCAGGTATGCAAAATCCACTAGCCAATTTCATTGCCGTTTTCTCTTAGTCTCTTAGATGTTCGGGGCTTCCAGGTAAATCCCCTATGTCGTCACGACATAACTCGTAGTGACCGACAGATAGGGAACTACAGTTTTCTTCATGTAACTTGTAATCAGTTACGGACTGCAATTTCTAAGTAATCTACCCAGCACTGCTTGTAAACCACCCAGAACACTTAAGCAACGTCCTGGCAACCACAAAGAATATGTTAGCAACCGCAGAGCAGAATCCTGGCAACAACAGAATGCTGTACATTAGCAACTACAAAGCAACACCTTTAAACTACACAGAATACATTAGCAATCACAAAGCATTGTGTATGTCGCATTGCATATATTGTATAAACTTTAAACAAACACATGGCAAACCAAACTAAATGCTCAGTGCTGGAAATATATTCAAAGTGATGTCATCACCGTTTGTTTTACACATATAAAGTGTGCGTGAATGTGAATGTGTTACTGTAATATATAAAATCTTTGTCTCTCTCTCTCTCTCTCTGCGTGGTGCTTTAGTGCTGTAATCACTGGCGCTGGTTTCATCAAACCCTGCCAAACGGGCACAGTTTCCTGTCTGAGTGCAGCCCTGAGCCACAGATACGCCATGCGGGTGGCAAACGCTTTCCAGATTCGTCCAGGTATTGAGAAAGACTCCCGATGAGCTTTTTCTTCAGAAAATGAAAGGTTTTGTTTGTACATGTTAGCAGGTTAACTTCTAACTTCTAAGTTATAGCTGTAGAGCAATGACATTAAATGGAGAATCTGATACTTTAAAAAAAAAAAACACGACTCCAGTAACTCAAGACACATGTCTCTTTTGGAGTCTCAGACAGAGTGCTCAGATTTACCAAGATACCAGATGAGAAGAATTCATGCGATATTAAAACAATGAGAAACTACGAGCATGCGTGTCAGATCCACGTCACATTCAGCAGCGGCAGCTCTTAAAGTAATAGCAGCCAAATTACCTAATAACCAGCTGCTGTGAAAAAAAAGAGGAAATCAATAACTTGTAGCTTTAAGGATTACTATATTTAATAAAAAATTTGAGTTTGATAACTTTAACAAATTGCTCTATATTTGCTACTTACTGAAGGGCGCAGGTAAATATTACAGTTTATTATAATGGGTTTATTTGAAGATTGTTTTAAGTTCACTTAAATTAGAAGTTTGTGTTTGTTAAAGTCTAATAACTGTTTAAATTGATATCTCTCATTTGTACTGTAATGTTGAATACTATAGTCAATGTCTAAATACTAGAGGAAAAACTATTTCCTAGAGACATCAGTAGTATTGGTATCAGTGATATTCGCCTTCAGACATAAAAACAGATCCCATTAAACACATATTTAAATAATCTGTCTTTTTGTTGTTTCTACATTAATTTGAAGATGAATGTGAAATATTGTAATATAAAAGTATAGTTAAAAACTTTAATGTGGGATTAATAGCAATTAATCATGATTAATTTCAGATTATTTTGTGTGATTATTTGTTTATTTTTTAAATTGATTAACAGTACTGTTTTGGATATGATTTTATTACTCAGAAGTTGCTCTTTCACAGGACTTCATAGCGTTCCCAGGATTCAGATGAGTGGTTCAATTAACAACAACAAATTCTTCAATATCAGCTCAAACATTTCTCATTTCATTCTTCCAAAGTCACCTTCAAGACAAAAAAAACAACAATCTAAGCAATAAAGTTGCTATGATTTTATAAATAAACTTTTATTCATTTTTTGTGTGCTTACATGCATATAAATGATTGTATATCTTAAATATTATCTATTTATATATTTTTATAATTTGTATTCAATTTTTTTTGTATGTTTAGTGTTATTTTTATTTTTCCAAACATATTTAAGTTAACAAAGTGATTTAATAAACTAACATGTTTGAACATAAATGAAAACTGAATGAGAATGAGTCAGTGAGCAACATGAGCAAATTTGGTTGAATTTGAGCAATACAATTTTCATTTCTCAGTTATTGGAATCATTCTATTCATGGCTCAATTATTAACTGACATAAAGCGTTCACCTGCTGTGGTGTGAAATGCCATCCATCCGACATTACTTTAGACCCCATTTTGTTAAACTTGTATTATTATGCATACTGCCTTAATGAGCTCATATAAACTGATTAACATGAAACATTTGCATTTAAAAATAAATTTGTCACACTGCAGGGAAGTTGAAATGTACAAGTGAAGACAAAAAACTGATTAATTAAGAATAATGAAAACAAATTCGAAATTTTTCCCTGAAACATTCATGAAATATATAAACAGAAGTCTAAATATTAGATTACAACAGTTTCCACTTATTTACTATGCAACATAAAATCCTGATATATCATGTGATAACATAGAATAAGGAGCTATGCACAATACAATGAGACTGTTAAAGTGCCTGTTCAATCTGGCGAGTTAAACCCTCTTTTGCTTGAGGCCACACGGCACAGGCCAGCAAAGCCATCCATCTCCAAAGCTCCATTAGATCGGCTGAATGGGATGAGACCACTTTTCTTCTCTGTCACGACAATGTGAAGAGAAAGAGAGAAAGAAAAGAGCTAGAAGGTGAGTGATTTCTCTCCCGATTGAGAGTGGGAGAGAAATGAATTTAAAAAGAGGAAGAGGCCCACAGATTTGCCAGGTGTCCCGCTGGTTTTCAGTGTCCGCGGCCAGTGTGCTGGAACACGAGCCGCACGTGGAAACAACAGCCCCTAATCTAATTAGTGCGCCTGATTAGCACACTGAAGCTCCTGCGAGCTCCCCGCTGGGACGCCCTACGCCCAGCCGCTTACGCCGGGGCACTGACTGCTGCTCCGCCGTGTGTGTGTGTGTGTGTGGCAATGCTAAGGACCTCTGTACACACACACACACACACACGGTTCTTTGATTCATTGTCATTCTCCCCCCACCCAAGAGCAGGAGAATGCGCCCCTTTCGGACTACTGTCTCCGTAGCGACAGCAAACAAAAGCGGATCAACAGGGAGTATTTCTTTCTTTCTCGCCTCTCTGTCTGTCTCATCCGCCAGCGCTGGGCAGATTTAAAACTTCAGCAGGGGAGAGCTGGATGCAACAGCTCTTCCCGGTAGCGTAAACAAACGTCCTGTGGGCTCTGGACAATTTTTATCGTGTTGATACAAGCATTCGCTGAATCGCTGCCGTTTCACTGAGACTGTCTCACTAGACAAGGGTGCAGAGCGCTGTATGAGCAGAGGTCCACATTTGTCTAGAATAACCTTTGTCCAGCATCTCATACTGTCTAATATGCTAATATTAGTAATATTGCTCAGTGCTTAAATGTATAACTACACTGTAACAAGGACACCTTAGTATAAAGTGTAGTAATACAGTAGTTCTAGGCTAGACCTGCAAGTGTAACTGTTATTGTCTGTTTTAAATGTGCAGAAAAATACAAATCATGGGGTCTCTCTCTAACACATGAGGGCCGGTTGAACATTCAGGGACACACCATTAGCCCTTTCATACTCCCCACCCAACGAGATTTATACTGCACTTGCTTAGCCAGTGTTACCTGTCCTATATAACATCAACATGATAAACGACTTATGAGAACAGCCTCCGAGTATGAACACTTGTGGCTAAGAGTGAAAAACGAATGAAACTTAATATCACGGCCTGAACGATAGCAGCTACAGATGACCAGCAATGCCATTAATAGCTCCTTCTCTCGCTTTCTCTGCTTGATTTTTATTCTTCCGCAAGTTTGTGCGGTTGCTGATTCAACCAGTGGGTATTATCTTTATTAATATTATCAGCTTCGCCCCATGGGGATGCCTAAAAATGTTTTGGAAACCATAGATGGATTGTACATGAGTCATTTCAGGTAATGAGCAGTACGAGATGTTAATATAGATACGGTGCTAGTGATTAATGAGGAAACTGCACTTCAGATGGCCTATGTGCGTGGGATAAAGTTTTTAGCCGCAAAGTCACATTTCAATTTATGCTAAATGCTGAAGGCATGCTAAGCCTTCATATGCACTTGTGTCTGAAAATCTGGAAAGTTTTCATTTAAGCCTGTAAATAAATAAGGTTTGTACATGAAAGCAAAGTTGCTTCTGCACCATTTCCAGGTCTGATCAAACAAGCATATTGCTAATCATATTGAACATTATTTAAAGAGATGGGGCAAAGGTGTACTCGTTTAACAAAATGTATGCATTTCTAGTCGTCACAGACTTTTGGAGCTTATTGTACTGTACATTAAGCAATAGGCAAGCGATGTTTTCCATGTTAAGCTGTAATTGTGTCATAAACAGGACACACCCTTTCAGTGAACAGTTCTTGAATAACTTTTCCTAATGTGAAGAACATTTAATAATCTAAAGAACCTTTTGTGCTCCAGAAGGTGGTTGTTATAGATTCTTATGGTTGTCAATAAAGAATCGTTATTTTTCAGCATGTACAATTTTTCAACATGCTTTTATCAGGGATTTCTCACATATTCACATACACAATGTTCGGTTATTATTATTTTTTCAGGTTTAGGTAAAGACTGAAACATTAATTATGTTA
>QVTF01020960.1:0-68447 GCA_003573665.1 Oxygymnocypris stewartii
CATCTGAAGTAAATGGGTTTATGAAAATGTCCATCTGAAGTAAATGGTTTATGAAAATGCCCATCTGAAGTACATGGTTTATGAAAATGTCATCTGAAGTACATGGTTTATGAAACTGTCCATCGAATAATATGGCTATGAATATCCATCTGAAGTAAATGGTTATGAAATGGTTTATGAAATGTCCATCTGAAGTAAATGGTTTATGAAAATGTCCATCTGAAGTTCATGGTTTTTGAAATGGTTTATAAAAATATCCATCTGAAGTACATGGTTCTGAAAATATCAATCTGAAGTGCATGGTTTGGGTATGGTTTTGAGAATGTCCATCTGAAGTGCATGGTTTATGAAAATGGTTTTTGAAAATGTCCATCTGAAGGCATGGTTTATGAAATGGTTTTGAAAATGTCCATCTGAAAGTACATGGTTTATGAAAATGGTTTATAAAAATGATCTGAAGTACATGGTTTATGAAAATATCCATCTGATGTACATGGTTATGAAAATGTCCATCTGAAGTACATGGATTATGAAAATGTCCATCTGAAGTACATGGTTTTTGAAAATGTCCATCTGAAGTACATGGTTTATGAAAATGGTTATGAAAATGTCCATCTGAAATACATGGATATTTCATAAGCCATTTTCCCAAACCATCTGAAGTACATGGTTTATGAAATGTCCATCTGATGTACATGGTTTGTGAATGTCCATCTGAAGTACGTGGTTATGAATATTTCTCTTTTCTGAAGGACATGGTTTTAAAATGGTTTATGAAAATGTCCATCTGAAGTACAGGTTTATGAAAATGTCCATCTGAAGTACATGGTTTGTGAAAATGTCCATCTGAAGTTTATGGTTTATGAAAATGGTTTATAAAATATCCATCTGAAGTACATGGTTTCTGAAAATATCCATCTGAAGTGCATGGTTTTTTGTTGGTGTATGGTTTATGAGAATGTCCATCTGAAGTGCATGGTTTATGAAAATGGTTTTTGAAAATGTCCATCTGAAGTACATGGTTTATGAAAATGGTTTATAAAAATGTCCATCTGAAGTACGTGGTTTATGAAAATATCCATCTGATGTACATGGTTTATGAAAATGTCCATCTGAAGTACATGGTTTTTGAAAATGTCCATCTGAAGTACATGGTTTATGAAAATGTCCATCTGAAATACAGGGATATTTCATAAGCCATTTTCCCAAACCATCTGAAGTACATGGTTTATGAAAAGTCCATCTGAAGTACATGGTTTATGAAAATGTCCATCTGAAGTACATGGATTATGAAAATGTCCATCTGAAGTACATGGTTTTGAAAATGTCCATCTGAAGTACATGGTTTATGAAAATGGTTTATGAAAATGTCCATCTGAAATACATGGATATTTTCATAAGCCATTTTCCCAAACCATCTGAAGTACATGGTTTATGAAAAGTCCATCTGAAGTACATGGTTATGAAAATGTCCATCTGAAGTACATGGATTACGAAAATGTCCATCTGAAGTACATGGTTTTTGAAAATGTCCATCTGAAGTACATGGTTTATGAAAATGGTTTATGAAATGTCCATCTGAAATACATGGATATTTTCATAAGCCATTTTCCCAAACCATCTGAAGTACATGGTTTATGAAAATATCCATCTGAAGTACATGGTTTATGAAAATGTCCATCTGAAGTAAATGGTTTATGAAAATGTCCATCTGAAGTAAATGGTTTATGAAAATGCCCATCTGAAGTACATGGTTTATGAAAATGTCCATCTGAAGTACATGGTTTATGAAAATGTCCATCTGAATAATATGGCTTATGAAAATATCCATCTGAAGTAAATGGTTTATGAAAATGGTTTATGAAAATGTCCATCTGAAGTAAATGGTTCATGAAAATGTCCATCTGAAGTTCATGGTTTCTGAAAATGGTTTATAAAAATATCCATCTGAAGTACATGGTTTCTGAAAATATCAATCTGAAGTGCATGGTTTGTTGGTGTATGGTTTATGAGAATGTCCATCTGAAGTGCATGGTTTATGAAAATGGTTTTTGAAAATGTCCATCTGAAGTGCATGGTTTATGAAAATGGTTTTTGAAAATGTCCATCTGAAGTACATGGTTTATGAAAATGGTTTATAAAAATGTCCATCTGAAGTACATGGTTTATGAAAATATCCATCTGATGTACATGGTTTATGAAAATGTCCATCTGAAGTACATGGATTATGAAAATGTCCATCTGAAGTACATGGTTTTTGAAAATGTCCATCTGAAGTACATGGTTTATGAAAATGGTTTATGAAAATGTCCATCTGAAATACATGGATATTTTCATAAGCCATTTTCCCAAACCATCTGAAGTACATGGTTTATGAAAAGTCCATCTGAAGTACATGGTTTATGAAAATGTCCATCTGAAGTACATGGATTACGAAAATGTCCATCTGAAGTACATGGTTTTTGAAAATGTCCATCTGAAGTACATGGTTTATGAAAATGGTTTATGAAAATGTCCATCAGAAGTACATGGTTTATGAAAATATCCATCTGATGTACATGGTTTATGAAAATATCCATCTGAAGTACATGGTTTATGAAAATGTCCATCTGAAGTAAATGGTTTATGAAAATGTCCATCTGAAGTTCATGGTTTATGAAAACATCCATCTGAAGGACATGGTTCATGAAAATGCCCATCTGAAGTACATGTTCATAAGCCATTTTCCCAAACCATCTGAAGTACATGGTTTATGAAAATATCCATCTGAAGTACATGGTTTATGAAAATGTCCATCTGAAGTAAATGGTTTATGAAAATGTCCATCTGAAGTAAATGGTTTATGAAAATGCCCATCTGAAGTACATGGTTTATGAAAATGTCCATCTGAAGTACATGGTTTATGAAAATGTCCATCTGAATAATATGGCTTATGAAAATATCCATCTGAAGTAAATGGTTTATGAAAATGTCCATCTGAAGTTCATGGTTTCTGAAAATGGTTTATAAAAATATCCATCTGAAGTACATGGTTTCTGAAAATATCAATCTGAAGTGCATGGTTTGTTGGTGTATGGTTTATGAGAATGTCCATCTGAAGTGCATGGTTTATTAAAATGGTTTTTGAAAATGTCCATCAGAAGTACATGGTTTATGAAAATGGTTTATAAAAATATCCATCTGAAGTACATGGTTTCTGAAAATATCCATCTGAAGTACATGGTTTCTGAAAATATCCATCTGAAGTGCATGGTTTATGTTGGTGTATGGTTTATGAGAATGTCCATCTGAAGTGCATGGTTTATGAAAATGGTTTTTGAAAATGTCCATCTGAAGTACATGGTTTATGAAAATGTCCATCTGAAGTAAATGGTTTATGAAAATGTCCATCTGAATTGCATGGTTTATGAAAATGGTTCTTGAAAATGTCCATCTGAAGTACATGGTTTATGAAAATGTCCATCTGAATAATATGGCTTATGAAAATATCCATCTGAAGTAAATGGTTTATGAAAATGGTTTATGAAAATGTCCATCTGAAGTTCATGGTTTATGAAAACGTCCATCTGAAGGACATGGTTTATGAAAATGTCCATCTGAATAATATGGCTTATGAGAATGTCCATCTGAAGTGCATGGTTTATGAAAATGGTTTTTGAAAATGTCCATCTGAAGTACATGCTTTATGAAAATGGTTTATAAAAATGTCCATCTGAAGTACGTGGTTTATGAAAATATCCATCTGATGTACATGGTTTATGAAAATGTCCATCTGAAGTACATGGTTTTTGAAAATGTCCATCTGAAGTACATGGTTTATGAAAATGGTTTATGAAAATGTCCATCTGAAATACATGGATATTTTCATAAGCCATTTTCCCAAACCATCTGAAGTACATGGTTTATGAAAAGTCCATCTGAAGTACATGGTTTATGAAAATGTCCATCTGAAGTACATGGATTATGAAAATGTCCATCTGAAGTACATGGTTTTTGAAAATGTCCATCTGAAGTACAGGGTTTATGAAAATGGTTTATGAAAATGTCCATCTGAAATACATGGATATTTTCATAAGCCATTTTCCCAAACCATCTGAAGTACATGGTTTATGAAAAGTCCATCTGAAGTACATGGTTTATGAAAATGTCCATCTGAAGTACATGGATTATGAAAATGTCCATCTGAAGTACATGGTTTTTGAAAATGTCCATCTGAAGTACATGGTTTATGAAAATGGTTTATGAAAATGTCCATCTGAAATACATGGATTTTTCATAAGCCATTTTCCCAAACCATCTGAAGTACATGGTTTATGAAAATATCCATCTGAAGTACATGGTTTATGAAAATGTCCATCTGAAGTAAATGGTTTATGAAAACGTCCATCTGAAGTTCATGGTTTATGAAAACATCCATCTGAAGGACATGGTTCATGAAAATGCCCATCTGAAGTACATGGTTTATGAAAATGTCCATCTGAAGTACATGGTTTATGAAAATGTCCATCTGAATAATATGGCTTATGAAAATATCCATCTGAAGTAAATGGTTTATGAAAATTGTTTATGAAAATGTCCATCTGAAGTAAATGGTTTATGAAAATGTCCATCTGAAGTTCATGGTTTCTGAAAATGGTTTATAAAAATATCCATCTGAAGTACATGGTTTCTGAAAATATCAATCTGAAGTGCATGGTTTGTTGGTGTATGGTTTATGAGAATGTCCATCTGAAGTACATGGTTTATGAAAATATCCATCTGATGTACATGGTTTATGAAAATGTCCATCTGAAGTACATGGATTATGAAAATGTCCATCTGAAGTACATGGTTTTTGAAAATGTCCATCTGAAGTACATGGTTTATGAAAATGGTTTATGAAAATGTCCATCTGAAATACATGGATATTTTCATAAGCCATTTTCCCAAACCATCTGAAGTACATGGTTTATGAAAAGTCCATCTGAAGTACATGGTTTATGAAAATGTCCATCTGAAGTACATGGATTATGAAAATGTCCATCTGAAGTACATGGTTTTTGAAAATGTCCATCTGAAGTACATGGTTTATGAAAATGGTTTATGAAAATGTCCATCTGAAATACATGAATATTTTCATAAGCCATTTTCCCAAACCATCTGAAGTACATGGTTTATGAAAAGTCCATCTGAAGTACATGGTTTATGAAAATGTCCATCTGAAGTACATGGATTATGAAAATGTCCATCTGAAGTACATGGTTTTTGAAAATGTCCATCTGAAGTACATGGTTTATGAAAATGGTTTATGAAAATGTCCATCTGAAATACATGGATTTTTCATAAGCCATTTTCCCAAACCATCTGAAGTACATGGTTTATGAAAATATCCATCTGAAGTACATGGTTTATGAAAATGTCCATCTGAAGTAAATGGTTTATGAAAACGTCCATCTGAAGTTCATGGTTTATGAAAACATCCATCTGAAGGACATGGTTCATGAAAATGCCCATCTTAAGTACATGGTTTATGAAAATGTCCATCTGAAGTACATGGTTTATGAAAATGTCCATCTGAATAATATGGCTTATGAAAATATCCATCTGAAGTAAATGGTTTATGAAAATTGTTTATGAAAATGTCCATCTGAAGTAAATGGTTTATGAAAATGTCCATCTGAAGTTCATGGTTTCTGAAAATGGTTTATAAAAATATCCATCTGAAGTACATGGTTTCTGAAAATGTCCATCTGAAGTGCATGGTTTATGAAAATGGTTTTTGAAAATGTCCATCTGAAGTACATGGTTTATGAAAATGGTTTATAAAAATGTCCATCTGAAGTACATGGTTTATGAAAATGGTTTATGAAAATGTCCATCTGAAATACATGGATATTTTCATAAGCCATTTTCCCAAACCATCTGAAGTACATGGTTTATGAAAAGTCCATCTGAAGTACATGGTTTATGAAAATGTCCATCTGAAGTACATGGTTTGTGAATGTCCATCTGAAGTACGTGGTTTATGAATAATTTCTTCTTCTGAAGGACATGGTTTATTAAAATGGTTTATAAAAATGTCCATCTGAAGTAAATGGTTTATGAAAATATCCATCTGATGTACATGGTTTATGAAAATGTCCATCTGAAGTACATGGATTATGAAAATGTCCATCTGAAGTACATGGTTTTTGAAAATGTCCATCTGAAGTACATGGTTTATGAAAATGGTTTATGAAAATGTCCATCTGAAATACATGGATATTTTCATAAGCCATTTTCCCAAACCATCTGATGTACATGGTTTATGAAAATGTCCATCTGAAGTACATGGATTATGAAAATGTCCATCTGAAGTACATGGTTTTTGAAAATGTCCATCTGAAGTACATGGTTTATGAAAATGGTTTATGAAAATGTCCATCTGAAATACATGGATATTTTCATAAGCCATTTTCCCAAACCATCTGAAGTACATGGTTTATGAAAAGTCCATCTGAAGTACATGGTTTATGAAAATGTCCATCTGAAGTACATGGATTATGAAAATGTCCATCTGAAGTACATGGTTTTTGAAAATGTCCATCTGAAGTACATGGTTTATGAAAATGGTTTATGAAAATGTCCATCTGAAATACATGGATTTTTCATAAGCCATTTTCCCAAACCATCTGAAGTACATGGTTTATGAAAATATCCATCTGAAGTACATGGTTTATGAAAATGTCCATCTGAAGTAAATGGTTTATGAAAACGTCCATCTGAAGTTCATGGTTTATGAAAACATCCATCTGAAGGACATGGTTCATGAAAATATCCATCTGAAGTAAATGGTTTATGAAAATTGTTTATGAAAATGTCCATCTGAAGTAAATGGTTTATGAAAATGTCCATCTGAAGTTCATGGTTTCTGAAAATGGTTTATAAAAATATCCATCTGAAGTACATGGTTTCTGAAAATATCCATCTGAAGTGCATGGTTTTTGTTGGTTTATGGTTTAGGAGAATGTCCATCTGAAGTGCATGGTTTATGAAAATGGTTTTTGAAAATGTCCATCTGAAGTACATGGTTTATGAAAATGGTTTATAAAAATGTCCATCTGAAGTACATGGTTTATGAAAATATCCATCTGATGTACATGGTTTATGAAAATGTCCATCTGAAGTACATGGTTTTTGAAAATGTCCATCTGAAGTACGTGGTTTATGAATAATTTCTTCTTCTGAAGGACATGGTTTATTAAAATGGTTTATGAAAATGTCCATCTGAAGTACATGGTTTATGAAAATGTCCATCTGAAGTACATGGTTTATGAAAATGTCCATCTGAAGTACATGGTTTGTGAAAATGTCCATCTGAAGTTTATGGTTTATGAAAATGGTTTATAAAAATATCCATCTGAAGTACATGGTTTCTGAAAATATCCATCTGAAGTGCATGGTTTTTGTTGGTGTATGGTTTATGAGAATGTCCATCTGAAGTGCATGGTTTATGAAAATGGTTTTTGAAAATGTCCATCTGAAGTACATGGTTTATGAAAATGGTTTATAAAAATGTCCATCTGAAGTACATGGTTTATGAAAATATCCATCTGATGTACATGGTTTATGAAAATGTCCATCTGAAGTACATGGTTTTTGAAAATGTCCATCTGAAGTACATGGTTTATGAAAATGGTTTATGAAAATGTCCATCTGAAATACATGGATATTTTCATAAGCCATTTTCCCAAACCATCTGAAGTACATGGTTTATGAAAAGTCCATCTGAAGTACATGGTTTATGAAAATGTCCATCTGAAGTACATGGATTATGAAAATGTCCATCTGAAGTACATGGTTTTTGAAAATGTCCATCTGAAGTACATGGTTTATGAAAATGATTTATGAAAATGTCCATCTGAAATACATGGATATTTTCATAAGCCATTTTCCCAAACCATCTGAAGTACATGGTTTATGAAAATGTCCATCTGAAGTACATGGTTTGTGAATGTCCATCTGAAGTACGTGGTTTATGAATAATTTCTTCTTCTGAAGGACATGGTTTATTAAAATGGTTTATGAAAATGTCCATCTGAAGTACATGGTTTATGAAAATGTCCATCTGAAGTACATGGTTTGTGAAAATGTCCATCTGAAGTTTATGGTTTATGAAAATGGTTTATAAAAATATCCATCTGAAGTACATGGTTTCTGAAAATATCCATCTGAAGTGCATGGTTTTTGTTGGTGTATGGTTTATGAGAATGTCCATCTGAAGTGCATGGTTTATGAAAATGGTTTTTGAAAATGTCCATCTGAAGTACATGGTTTATGAAAATGGTTTATAAAAATGTCCATCTGAAGTACGTGGTTTATGAAAATATCCATCTGATGTACATGGTTTATGAAAATGTCCATCTGAAGTACATGGTTTTTGAAAATGTCCATCTGAAGTACATGGTTTATGAAAATGTCCATCTGAAATACATGGATATTTTCATAAGCCATTTTCCCAAACCATCTGAAGTACATGGTTTATGAAAAGTCCATCTGAAGTACATGGTTTATGAAAATGTCCATCTGAAGTACATGGATTATGAAAATGTCCATCTGAAGTACATGGTTTTTGAAAATGTCCATCTGAAGTACATGGTTTATGAAAATGGTTTATGAAAATGTCCATCTGAAATACATGGATATTTTCATAAGCCATTTTCCCAAACCATCTGAAGTACATGGTTTATGAAAAGTCCATCTGAAGTACATGGTTTATGAAAATGTCCATCTGAAGTACATGGATTACGAAAATGTCCATCTGAAGTACATGGTTTTTGAAAATGTCCATCTGAAGTACATGGTTTATGAAAATGGTTTATGAAAATGTCCATCTGAAATACATGGATATTTTCATAAGCCATTTTCCCAAACCATCTGAAGTACATGGTTTATGAAAATATCCATCTGAAGTACATGGTTTATGAAAATGTCCATCTGAAGTAAATGGTTTATGAAAATGTCCATCTGAAGTAAATGGTTTATGAAAATGCCCATCTGAAGTACATGGTTTATGAAAATGTCCATCTGAAGTACATGGTTTATGAAAATGTCCATCTGAATAATATGGCTTATGAAAATATCCATCTGAAGTAAATGGTTTATGAAAATGGTTTATGAAAATGTCCATCTGAAGTAAATGGTTTATGAAAATGTCCATCTGAAGTTCATGGTTTCTGAAAATGGTTTATAAAAATATCCATCTGAAGTACATGGTTTCTGAAAATATCAATCTGAAGTGCATGGTTTGTTGGTGTATGGTTTATGAGAATGTCCATCTGAAGTGCATGGTTTATGAAAATGGTTTTTGAAAATGTCCATCTGAAGTGCATGGTTTATGAAAATGGTTTTTGAAAATGTCCATCTGAAGTACATGGTTTATGAAAATGGTTTATAAAAATGTCCATCTGAAGTACATGGTTTATGAAAATATCCATCTGATGTACATGGTTTATGAAAATGTCCATCTGAAGTACATGGATTATGAAAATGTCCATCTGAAGTACATGGTTTTTGAAAATGTCCATCTGAAGTACATGGTTTATGAAAATGGTTTATGAAAATGTCCATCTGAAATACATGGATATTTTCATAAGCCATTTTCCCAAACCATCTGAAGTACATGGTTTATGAAAAGTCCATCTGAAGTACATGGTTTATGAAAATGTCCATCTGAAGTACATGGATTATGAAAATGTCCATCTGAAGTACATGGTTTTTGAAAATGTCCATCTGAAGTACATGGTTTATGAAAATGATTTATGAAAATGTCCATCTGAAATACATGGATATTTTCATAAGCCATTTTCCCAAACCATCTGAAGTACATGGTTTATGAAAATGTCCATCTGATGTACATGGTTTGTGAATGTCCATCTGAAGTACGTGGTTTATGAATAATTTCTTCTTCTGAAGGACATGGTTTATTAAAATGGTTTATGAAAATGTCCATCTGAAGTACATGGTTTATGAAAATGTCCATCTGAAGTACATGGTTTGTGAAAATGTCCATCTGAAGTTTATGGTTTATGAAAATGGTTTATAAAAATATCCATCTGAAGTACATGGTTTCTGAAAATATCCATCTGAAGTGCATGGTTTTTGTTGGTGTATGGTTTATGAGAATGTCCATCTGAAGTGCATGGTTTATGAAAATGGTTTTTGAAAATGTCCATCTGAAGTACATGGTTTATGAAAATGGTTTATAAAAATGTCCATCTGAAGTACGTGGTTTATGAAAATATCCATCTGATGTACATGGTTTATGAAAATGTCCATCTGAAGTACATGGTTTTTGAAAATGTCCATCTGAAGTACATGGTTTATGAAAATGTCCATCTGAAATACATGGATATTTTCATAAGCCATTTTCCCAAACCATCTGAAGTACATGGTTTATGAAAAGTCCATCTGAAGTACATGGTTTATGAAAATGTCCATCTGAAGTACATGGATTATGAAAATGTCCATCTGAAGTACATGGTTTTTGAAAATGTCCATCTGAAGTACATGGTTTATGAAAATGGTTTATGAAAATGTCCATCTGAAATACATGGATATTTTCATAAGCCATTTTCCCAAACCATCTGAAGTACATGGTTTATGAAAAGTCCATCTGAAGTACATGGTTTATGAAAATGTCCATCTGAAGTACATGGATTACGAAAATGTCCATCTGAAGTACATGGTTTTTGAAAATGTCCATCTGAAGTACATGGTTTATGAAAATGGTTTATGAAAATGTCCATCTGAAATACATGGATATTTTCATAAGCCATTTTCCCAAACCATCTGAAGTACATGGTTTATGAAAATATCCATCTGAAGTACATGGTTTATGAAAATGTCCATCTGAAGTAAATGGTTTATGAAAATGTCCATCTGAAGTAAATGGTTTATGAAAATGCCCATCTGAAGTACATGGTTTATGAAAATGTCCATCTGAAGTACATGGTTTATGAAAATGTCCATCTGAATAATATGGCTTATGAAAATATCCATCTGAAGTAAATGGTTTATGAAAATGGTTTATGAAAATGTCCATCTGAAGTAAATGGTTCATGAAAATGTCCATCTGAAGTTCATGGTTTCTGAAAATGGTTTATAAAAATATCCATCTGAAGTACATGGTTTCTGAAAATATCAATCTGAAGTGCATGGTTTGTTGGTGTATGGTTTATGAGAATGTCCATCTGAAGTGCATGGTTTATGAAAATGGTTTTTGAAAATGTCCATCTGAAGTGCATGGTTTATGAAAATGGTTTTTGAAAATGTCCATCTGAAGTACATGGTTTATGAAAATGGTTTATAAAAATGTCCATCTGAAGTACATGGTTTATGAAAATATCCATCTGATGTACATGGTTTATGAAAATGTCCATCTGAAGTACATGGATTATGAAAATGTCCATCTGAAGTACATGGTTTTTGAAAATGTCCATCTGAAGTACATGGTTTATGAAAATGGTTTATGAAAATGTCCATCTGAAATACATGGATATTTTCATAAGCCATTTTCCCAAACCATCTGAAGTACATGGTTTATGAAAAGTCCATCTGAAGTACATGGTTTATGAAAATGTCCATCTGAAGTACATGGATTACGAAAATGTCCATCTGAAGTACATGGTTTTTGAAAATGTCCATCTGAAGTACATGGTTTATGAAAATGGTTTATGAAAATGTCCATCAGAAGTACATGGTTTATGAAAATATCCATCTGATGTACATGGTTTATGAAAATATCCATCTGAAGTACATGGTTTATGAAAATGTCCATCTGAAGTAAATGGTTTATGAAAATGTCCATCTGAAGTTCATGGTTTATGAAAACATCCATCTGAAGGACATGGTTCATGAAAATGCCCATCTGAAGTACATGTTCATAAGCCATTTTCCCAAACCATCTGAAGTACATGGTTTATGAAAATATCCATCTGAAGTACATGGTTTATGAAAATGTCCATCTGAAGTAAATGGTTTATGAAAATGTCCATCTGAAGTAAATGGTTTATGAAAATGCCCATCTGAAGTACATGGTTTATGAAAATGTCCATCTGAAGTACATGGTTTATGAAAATGTCCATCTGAATAATATGGCTTATGAAAATATCCATCTGAAGTAAATGGTTTATGAAAATGTCCATCTGAAGTTCATGGTTTCTGAAAATGGTTTATAAAAATATCCATCTGAAGTACATGGTTTCTGAAAATATCAATCTGAAGTGCATGGTTTGTTGGTGTATGGTTTATGAGAATGTCCATCTGAAGTGCATGGTTTATTAAAATGGTTTTTGAAAATGTCCATCAGAAGTACATGGTTTATGAAAATGGTTTATAAAAATATCCATCTGAAGTACATGGTTTCTGAAAATATCCATCTGAAGTACATGGTTTCTGAAAATATCCATCTGAAGTGCATGGTTTATGTTGGTGTATGGTTTATGAGAATGTCCATCTGAAGTGCATGGTTTATGAAAATGGTTTTTGAAAATGTCCATCTGAAGTACATGGTTTATGAAAATGTCCATCTGAAGTAAATGGTTTATGAAAATGTCCATCTGAATTGCATGGTTTATGAAAATGGTTCTTGAAAATGTCCATCTGAAGTACATGGTTTATGAAAATGTCCATCTGAATAATATGGCTTATGAAAATATCCATCTGAAGTAAATGGTTTATGAAAATGGTTTATGAAAATGTCCATCTGAAGTTCATGGTTTATGAAAACGTCCATCTGAAGGACATGGTTTATGAAAATGTCCATCTGAATAATATGGCTTATGAGAATGTCCATCTGAAGTGCATGGTTTATGAAAATGGTTTTTGAAAATGTCCATCTGAAGTACATGCTTTATGAAAATGGTTTATAAAAATGTCCATCTGAAGTACGTGGTTTATGAAAATATCCATCTGATGTACATGGTTTATGAAAATGTCCATCTGAAGTACATGGTTTTTGAAAATGTCCATCTGAAGTACATGGTTTATGAAAATGGTTTATGAAAATGTCCATCTGAAATACATGGATATTTTCATAAGCCATTTTCCCAAACCATCTGAAGTACATGGTTTATGAAAAGTCCATCTGAAGTACATGGTTTATGAAAATGTCCATCTGAAGTACATGGATTATGAAAATGTCCATCTGAAGTACATGGTTTTTGAAAATGTCCATCTGAAGTACAGGGTTTATGAAAATGGTTTATGAAAATGTCCATCTGAAATACATGGATATTTTCATAAGCCATTTTCCCAAACCATCTGAAGTACATGGTTTATGAAAAGTCCATCTGAAGTACATGGTTTATGAAAATGTCCATCTGAAGTACATGGATTATGAAAATGTCCATCTGAAGTACATGGTTTTTGAAAATGTCCATCTGAAGTACATGGTTTATGAAAATGGTTTATGAAAATGTCCATCTGAAATACATGGATTTTTCATAAGCCATTTTCCCAAACCATCTGAAGTACATGGTTTATGAAAATATCCATCTGAAGTACATGGTTTATGAAAATGTCCATCTGAAGTAAATTGTTTATGAAAACGTCCATCTGAAGTTCATGGTTTATGAAAACATCCATCTGAAGGACATGGTTCATGAAAATGCCCATCTGAAGTACATGGTTTATGAAAATGTCCATCTGAAGTACATGGTTTATGAAAATGTCCATCTGAATAATATGGCTTATGAAAATATCCATCTGAAGTAAATGGTTTATGAAAATTGTTTATGAAAATGTCCATCTGAAGTAAATGGTTTATGAAAATGTCCATCTGAAGTTCATGGTTTCTGAAAATGGTTTATAAAAATATCCATCTGAAGTACATGGTTTCTGAAAATATCCATCTGAAGTGCATGGTTTTTGTTGGTGTATGGTTTAGGAGAATGTCCATCTGAAGTGCATGGTTTATGAAAATGGTTTATAAAAATGTCCATCTGAAGTACATGGTTTATGAAAATATCCATCTGATGTACATGGTTTATGAAAATGTCCATCTGAAGTACATGGTTTTTGAAAATGTCCATCTGAAGTACATGGTTTATGAAAATGGTTTATGAAAATGTCCATCTGAAATACATGGATATTTTCATAAGCCATTTTCCCAAACCATCTGAAGTACATGGTTTATGAAAAGTCCATCTGAAGTACATGGTTTATGAAAATGTCCATCTGAAGTACATGGATTATGAAAATGTCCATCTGAAGTACATGGTTTTTGAAAATGTCCATCTGAAGTACATGGTTTATGAAAATGGTTTATGAAAATGTCCATCTGAAATACATGGTTTATGAAAATGTCCATCTGAAGTACATGGTTTGTGAATGTCCATCTGAAGTACATGGTTTATGAAAATGTCCATCTGAAGTACATGGTTTGTGAATGTCCATCTGAAGTACGTGGTTTATGAATAATTTCTTCTTCTGAAGGACATGGTTTATTAAAATGGTTTATGAAAATGTCCATCTGAAGTACATGGTTTATGAAAATGTCCATCTGAAGTACATGGTTTATGAAAATGTCCATTTGAAGTACATGGTTTGTGAAAATGTCCATCTGAAGTTTATGGTTTATGAAAATGGTTTATAAAAATATCCATCTGAAGTACATGGTTTCTGAAAATATCCATCTGAAGTGCATGGTTTTTGTTGGTGTATGGTTTATGAGAATGTCCATCTGAAGTGCATGGTTTATGAAAATGGTTTTTGAAAATGTCCATCTGAAGTACATGGTTTATGAAAATGGTTTATAAAAATGTCCATCTGAAGTACGTGGTTTATGAAAATATCCATCTGATGTACATGGTTTATGAAAATGTCCATCTGAAGTACATGGTTTTTGAAAATGTCCATCTGAAGTACATGGTTTATGAAAATGGTTTATGAAAATGTCCATCTGAAATACATGGATATTTTCATAAGCCATTTTCCCAAACCATCTGAAGTACATGGTTTATGAAAAGTCCATCTGAAGTACATGGTTTATGAAAATGTCCATCTGAAGTACATGGTTTGTGAATGTCCATCTGAAGTACGTGGTTTATGAAAATATCCATCTGAAGTACATGGTTTGTGAAAATGTCCATCTGAAGTTTATGGTTTATGAAAATGGTTTATAAAAATATCCATCTGAAGTACATGGTTTCTGAAAATATCCATCTGAAGTACATGGTTTCTGAAAATATCCATCTGAAGTGCATGTTTTTGTTGGTGTATGGTTTATGAGAATGTCCATCTGAAGTGCATGGTTTATGAAAATGGTTTTTGAAAATGTCCATCTGAAGTACATGGTTTATGAAAATGGTTTATAAAAATGTCCATCTGAAGTACGTGGTTTATGAAAATATCCATCTGATGTACATGGTTTATGAAAATGTCCATCTGAAGTACATGGTTTTTGAAAATGTCCATCTGAAATACATGGATATTTTCATAAGCCATTTTCCCAAACCATCTGAAGTACATGGTTTATGAAAAGTCCATCTGAAGTACATGGTTTATGAAAATGTCCATCTGAAGTACATGGATTATGAAAATGTCCATCTGAAGTACATGGTTTTTGAAAATGTCCATCTGAAGTACATGGTTTATGAAAATGGTTTATGAAAATGTCCATCTGAAATACATGGATATTTTCATAAGCCATTTTCCCAAACCATCTGAAGTACATGGTTTATGAAAAGTCCATCTGAAGTACATGGTTTATGAAAATGTCCATCTGAAGTACATGGATTACGAAAATGTCCATCTGAAGTACATGGTTTTTGAAAATGTCCATCTGAAGTACATGGTTTATGAAAATGGTTTATGAAAATGTCCATCTGAAATACATGGATATTTTCATAAGCCATTTTCCCAAACCATCTGAAGTACATGGTTTATGAAAATATCCATCTGAAGTACATGGTTTATGAAAATGTCCATCTGAAGTAAATGGTTTATGAAAATGTCCATCTGAAGTAAATGGTTTATGAAAATGCCCATCTGAAGTACATGGTTTATGAAAATGTCCATCTGAAGTACATGGTTTATGAAAATGTCCATCTGAATAATATGGCTTATGAAAATATCCATCTGAAGTAAATGGTTTATGAAAATGGTTTATGAAAATGTCCATCTGAAGTAAATGGTTTATGAAAATGTCCATCTGAAGTTCATGGTTTCTGAAAATGGTTTATAAAAATATCCATCTGAAGTACATGGTTTCTGAAAATATCAATCTGAAGTGCATGGTTTGTTGGTGTATGGTTTATGAGAATGTCCATCTGAAGTGCATGGTTTATGAAAATGGTTTTTGAAAATGTCCATCTGAAGTGCATGGTTTATGAAAATGGTTTTTGAAAATGTCCATCTGAAGTACATGGTTTATGAAAATGGTTTATAAAAATGTCCATCTGAAGTACATGGTTTATGAAAATATCCATCTGATGTACATGGTTTATGAAAATGTCCATCTGAAGTACATGGATTATGAAAATGTCCATCTGAAGTACATGTTTTTGAAAATGTCCATCTGAAGTACATGGTTTATGAAAATGGTTTATGAAAATGTCCATCTGAAATACATGGATATTTTCATAAGCCATTTTCCCAAACCATCTGAAGTACATGGTTTATGAAAAGTCCATCTGAAGTACATGGTTTATGAAAATGTCCATCTGAAGTACATGGATTACGAAAATGTCCATCTGAAGTACATGGTTTTTGAAAATGTCCATCTGAAGTACATGGTTTATGAAAATGGTTTATGAAAATGTCCATCAGAAGTACATGGTTTATGAAAATAATCCATCTGAAGTACATGGTTTATGAAAATGTCCATCTGAAGTAAATGGTTTATGAAAATGTCCATCTGAAGTTCATGGTTTATGAAAACATCCATCTGAAGGACATGGTTCATGAAAATGCCCATCTGAAGTACATGTTCATAAGCCATTTTCCCAAACCATCTGAAGTACATGGTTTATGAAAATATCCATCTGAAGTACATGGTTTATGAAAATGTCCATCTGAAGTAAATGGTTTATGAAAATGTCCATCTGAAGTAAATGGTTTATGAAAATGCCCATCTGAAGTACATGGTTTATGAAAATGTCCATCTGAAGTACATGGTTTATGAAAATGTCCATCTGAATAATATGGCTTATGAAAATATCCATCTGAAGTAAATGGTTTATGAAAATGTCCATCTGAAGTTCATGGTTTCTGAAAATGGTTTATAAAAATATCCATCTGAAGTACATGGTTTCTGAAAATATCAATCTGAAGTGCATGGTTTGTTGGTGTATGGTTTATGAGAATGTCCATCTGAAGTGCATGGTTTATTAAAATGGTTTTTGAAAATGTCCATCAGAAGTACATGGTTTATGAAAATGGTTTATAAAAATATCCATCTGAAGTACATGGTTTCTGAAAATATCCATCTGAAGTACATGGTTTCTGAAAATATCCATCTGAAGTGCATGGTTTATGTTGGTGTATGGTTTATGAGAATGTCCATCTGAAGTGCATGGTTTATGAAAATGGTTTTTGAAAATGTCCATCTGAAGTACATGGTTTTTGAAAATGTCCATCTGAAGTACATGGTTTATGAAAATGGTTTATGAAAATGTCCATCTGAAATACATGGATATTTTCATAAGCCATTTTCCCAAACCATCTGAAGTACATGGTTTATGAAAAGTCCATCTGAAGTACATGGTTTATGAAAATGTCCATCTGAAGTACATGGATTATGAAAATGTCCATCTGAAGTACATGGTTTTTGAAAATGTCCATCTGAAGTACATGGTTTATGAAAATGGTTTATGAAAATGTCCATCTGAAATACATGGATTTTTCATAAGCCATTTTCCCAAACCATCTGAAGTACATGGTTTATGAAAATATCCATCTGAAGTACATGGTTTATGAAAATGTCCATCTGAAGTAAATGGTTTATGAAAACGTCCATCTGAAGTTCATGGTTTATGAAAACATCCATCTGAAGGACATGGTTCATGAAAATATCCATCTGAAGTAAATGGTTTATGAAAATTGTTTATGAAATGTCCATCTGAAGTAAATGGTTTATGAAAATGTCCATCTGAAGTTCATGGTTTCTGAAAATGGTTTATAAAAATATCCATCTGAAGTACATGGTTTCTGAAAATATCCATCTGAAGTGCATGGTTTTTGTTGGTGTATGGTTTAGGAGAATGTCCATCTGAAGTGCATGGTTTATGAAAATGGTTTTTGAAAATGTCCATCTGAAGTACATGGTTTATGAAAATGGTTTATAAAAATGTCCATCTGAAGTACATGGTTTATGAAAATATCCATCTGATGTACATGGTTTATGAAAATGTCCATCTGAAGTACATGGTTTTTGAAAATGTCCATCTGAAGTACGTGGTTTATGAATAATTTCTTCTTCTGAAGGACATGGTTTATTAAAATGGTTTATGAAAATGTCCATCTGAAGTACATGGTTTATGAAAATGGTTTATAAAAATGTCCATCTGAAGTACATGGTTTATGAAAATGGTTTATGAAAATGTCCATCTGAAATACATGGATATTTTCATAAGCCATTTTCCCAAACCATCTGAAGTACATGGTTTATGAAAAGTCCATCTGAAGTACATGGTTTATGAAAATGTCCATCTGAAGTACATGGTTTGTGAATGTCCATCTGAAGTACGTGGTTTATGAATAATTTCTTCTTCTGAAGGACATGGTTTATTAAAATGGTTTATAAAAATGTCCATCTGAAGTAAATGGTTTATGAAAATATCCATCTGATGTACATGGTTTATGAAAATGTCCATCTGAAGTACATGGATTATGAAAATGTCCATCTGAAGTACATGGTTTTTGAAAATGTCCATCTGAAGTACATGGTTTATGAAAATGGTTTATGAAAATGTCCATCTGAAATACATGGATATTTTCATAAGCCATTTTCCCAAACCATCTGATGTACATGGTTTATGAAAATGTCCATCTGAAGTACATGGATTATGAAAATGTCCATCTGAAGTACATGGTTTTTGAAAATGTCCATCTGAAGTACATGGTTTATGAAAATGGTTTATGAAAATGTCCATCTGAAATACATGGATATTTTCATAAGCCATTTTCCCAAACCATCTGAAGTACATGGTTTATGAAAAGTCCATCTGAAGTACATGGTTTATGAAAATGTCCATCTGAAGTACATGGATTATGAAAATGTCCATCTGAAGTACATGGTTTTTGAAAATGTCCATCTGAAGTACATGGTTTATGAAAATGGTTTATGAAAATGTCCATCTGAAATACATGGATTTTTCATAAGCCATTTTCCCAAACCATCTGAAGTACATGGTTTATGAAAATATCCATCTGAAGTACATGGTTTATGAAAATGTCCATCTGAAGTAAATGGTTTATGAAAACGTCCATCTGAAGTTCATGGTTTATGAAAACATCCATCTGAAGGACATGGTTCATGAAAATATCCATCTGAAGTAAATGGTTTATGAAAATTGTTTATGAAAATATCCATCTGAAGTAAATGGTTTATGAAAATGTCCATCTGAAGTTCATGGTTTCTGAAAATGGTTTATAAAAATATCCATCTGAAGTACATGGTTTCTGAAAATATCCATCTGAAGTGCATGGTTTTTGTTGGTTTATGGTTTAGGAGAATGTCCATCTGAAGTGCATGGTTTATGAAAATGGTTTTTGAAAATGTCCATCTGAAGTACATGGTTTATGAAAATGGTTTATAAAAATGTCCATCTGAAGTACATGGTTTATGAAAATATCCATCTGATGTACATGGTTTATGAAAATGTCCATCTGAAGTACATGGTTTTTGAAAATGTCCATCTGAAGTACGTGGTTTATGAATAATTTCTTCTTCTGAAGGACATGGTTTATTAAAATGGTTTATGAAAATGTCCATCTGAAGTACATGGTTTATGAAAATGTCCATCTGAAGTACATGGTTTATGAAAATGTCCATCTGAAGTACATGGTTTGTGAAAATGTCCATCTGAAGTTTATGGTTTATGAAAATGGTTTATAAAAATATCCATCTGAAGTACATGGTTTCTGAAAATATCCATCTGAAGTGCATGGTTTTTGTTGGTGTATGGTTTATGAGAATGTCCATCTGAAGTGCATGGTTTATGAAAATGGTTTTTGAAAATGTCCATCTGAAGTACATGGTTTATGAAAATGGTTTATAAAAATGTCCATCTGAAGTACATGGTTTATGAAAATATCCATCTGATGTACATGGTTTATGAAAATGTCCATCTGAAGTACATGGTTTTTGAAAATGTCCATCTGAAGTACATGGTTTATGAAAATGGTTTATGAAAATGTCCATCTGAAATACATGGATATTTTCATAAGCCATTTTCCCAAACCATCTGAAGTACATGGTTTATGAAAAGTCCATCTGAAGTACATGGTTTATGAAAATGTCCATCTGAAGTACATGGATTATGAAAATGTCCATCTGAAGTACATGGTTTTTGAAAATGTCCATCTGAAGTACATGGTTTATGAAAATGATTTATGAAAATGTCCATCTGAAATACATGGATATTTTCATAAGCCATTTTCCCAAACCATCTGAAGTACATGGTTTATGAAAATGTCCATCTGAAGTACATGGTTTGTGAATGTCCATCTGAAGTACGTGGTTTATGAATAATTTCTTCTTCTGAAGGACATGGTTTATTAAAATGGTTTATGAAAATGTCCATCTGAAGTACATGGTTTATGAAAATGTCCATCTGAAGTACATGGTTTGTGAAAATGTCCATCTGAAGTTTATGGTTTATGAAAATGGTTTATAAAAATATCCATCTGAAGTACATGGTTTCTGAAAATATCCATCTGAAGTGCATGGTTTTTGTTGGTGTATGGTTTATGAGAATGTCCATCTGAAGTGCATGGTTTATGAAAATGGTTTTTGAAAATGTCCATCTGAAGTACATGGTTTATGAAAATGGTTTATAAAAATGTCCATCTGAAGTACGTGGTTTATGAAAATATCCATCTGATGTACATGGTTTATGAAAATGTCCATCTGAAGTACATGGTTTTTGAAAATGTCCATCTGAAGTACATGGTTTATGAAAATGTCCATCTGAAATACATGGATATTTTCATAAGCCATTTTCCCAAACCATCTGAAGTACATGGTTTATGAAAAGTCCATCTGAAGTACATGGTTTATGAAAATGTCCATCTGAAGTACATGGATTATGAAAATGTCCATCTGAAGTACATGGTTTTTGAAAATGTCCATCTGAAGTACATGGTTTATGAAAATGGTTTATGAAAATGTCCATCTGAAATACATGGATATTTTCATAAGCCATTTTCCCAAACCATCTGAAGTACATGGTTTATGAAAAGTCCATCTGAAGTACATGGTTTATGAAAATGTCCATCTGAAGTACATGGATTACGAAAATGTCCATCTGAAGTACATGGTTTTTGAAAATGTCCATCTGAAGTACATGGTTTATGAAAATGGTTTATGAAAATGTCCATCTGAAATACATGGATATTTTCATAAGCCATTTTCCCAAACCATCTGAAGTACATGGTTTATGAAAATATCCATCTGAAGTACATGGTTTATGAAAATGTCCATCTGAAGTAAATGGTTTATGAAAATGTCCATCTGAAGTAAATGGTTTATGAAAATGCCCATCTGAAGTACATGGTTTATGAAAATGTCCATCTGAAGTACATGGTTTATGAAAATGTCCATCTGAATAATATGGCTTATGAAAATATCCATCTGAAGTAAATGGTTTATGAAAATGGTTTATGAAAATGTCCATCTGAAGTAAATGGTTTATGAAAATGTCCATCTGAAGTTCATGGTTTCTGAAAATGGTTTATAAAAATATCCATCTGAAGTACATGGTTTCTGAAAATATCAATCTGAAGTGCATGGTTTGTTGGTGTATGGTTTATGAGAATGTCCATCTGAAGTGCATGGTTTATGAAAATGGTTTTTGAAAATGTCCATCTGAAGTGCATGGTTTATGAAAATGGTTTTTGAAAATGTCCATCTGAAGTACATGGTTTATGAAAATGGTTTATAAAAATGTCCATCTGAAGTACATGGTTTATGAAAATATCCATCTGATGTACATGGTTTATGAAAATGTCCATCTGAAGTACATGGATTATGAAAATGTCCATCTGAAGTACATGGTTTTTGAAAATGTCCATCTGAAGTACATGGTTTATGAAAATGGTTTATGAAAATGTCCATCTGAAATACATGGATATTTTCATAAGCCATTTTCCCAAACCATCTGAAGTACATGGTTTATGAAAAGTCCATCTGAAGTACATGGTTTATGAAAATGTCCATCTGAAGTACATGGATTATGAAAATGTCCATCTGAAGTACATGGTTTTTGAAAATGTCCATCTGAAGTACATGGTTTATGAAAATGATTTATGAAAATGTCCATCTGAAATACATGGATATTTTCATAAGCCATTTTCCCAAACCATCTGAAGTACATGGTTTATGAAAATGTCCATCTGATGTACATGGTTTGTGAATGTCCATCTGAAGTACGTGGTTTATGAATAATTTCTTCTTCTGAAGGACATGGTTTATTAAAATGGTTTATGAAAATGTCCATCTGAAGTACATGGTTTATGAAAATGTCCATCTGAAGTACATGGTTTGTGAAAATGTCCATCTGAAGTTTATGGTTTATGAAAATGGTTTATAAAAATATCCATCTGAAGTACATGGTTTCTGAAAATATCCATCTGAAGTGCATGGTTTTTGTTGGTGTATGGTTTATGAGAATGTCCATCTGAAGTGCATGGTTTATGAAAATGGTTTTTGAAAATGTCCATCTGAAGTACATGGTTTATGAAAATGGTTTATAAAAATGTCCATCTGAAGTACGTGGTTTATGAAAATATCCATCTGATGTACATGGTTTATGAAAATGTCCATCTGAAGTACATGGTTTTTGAAAATGTCCATCTGAAGTACATGGTTTATGAAAATGTCCATCTGAAATACATGGATATTTTCATAAGCCATTTTCCCAAACCATCTGAAGTACATGGTTTATGAAAAGTCCATCTGAAGTACATGGTTTATGAAAATGTCCATCTGAAGTACATGGATTATGAAAATGTCCATCTGAAGTACATGGTTTTTGAAAATGTCCATCTGAAGTACATGGTTTATGAAAATGGTTTATGAAAATGTCCATCTGAAATACATGGATATTTTCATAAGCCATTTTCCCAAACCATCTGAAGTACATGGTTTATGAAAAGTCCATCTGAAGTACATGGTTTATGAAAATGTCCATCTGAAGTACATGGATTACGAAAATGTCCATCTGAAGTACATGGTTTTTGAAAATGTCCATCTGAAGTACATGGTTTATGAAAATGGTTTATGAAAATGTCCATCTGAAATACATGGATATTTTCATAAGCCATTTTCCCAAACCATCTGAAGTACATGGTTTATGAAAATATCCATCTGAAGTACATGGTTTATGAAAATGTCCATCTGAAGTAAATGGTTTATGAAAATGTCCATCTGAAGTAAATGGTTTATGAAAATGCCCATCTGAAGTACATGGTTTATGAAAATGTCCATCTGAAGTACATGGTTTATGAAAATGTCCATCTGAATAATATGGCTTATGAAAATATCCATCTGAAGTAAATGGTTTATGAAAATGGTTTATGAAAATGTCCATCTGAAGTAAATGGTTCATGAAAATGTCCATCTGAAGTTCATGGTTTCTGAAAATGGTTTATAAAAATATCCATCTGAAGTACATGGTTTCTGAAAATATCAATCTGAAGTGCATGGTTTGTTGGTGTATGGTTTATGAGAATGTCCATCTGAAGTGCATGGTTTATGAAAATGGTTTTTGAAAATGTCCATCTGAAGTGCATGGTTTATGAAAATGGTTTTTGAAAATGTCCATCTGAAGTACATGGTTTATGAAAATGGTTTATAAAAATGTCCATCTGAAGTACATGGTTTATGAAAATATCCATCTGATGTACATGGTTTATGAAAATGTCCATCTGAAGTACATGGATTATGAAAATGTCCATCTGAAGTACATGGTTTTTGAAAATGTCCATCTGAAGTACATGGTTTATGAAAATGGTTTATGAAAATGTCCATCTGAAATACATGGATATTTTCATAAGCCATTTTCCCAAACCATCTGAAGTACATGGTTTATGAAAAGTCCATCTGAAGTACATGGTTTATGAAAATGTCCATCTGAAGTACATGGATTACGAAAATGTCCATCTGAAGTACATGGTTTTTGAAAATGTCCATCTGAAGTACATGGTTTATGAAAATGGTTTATGAAAATGTCCATCAGAAGTACATGGTTTATGAAAATATCCATCTGATGTACATGGTTTATGAAAATATCCATCTGAAGTACATGGTTTATGAAAATGTCCATCTGAAGTAAATGGTTTATGAAAATGTCCATCTGAAGTTCATGGTTTATGAAAACATCCATCTGAAGGACATGGTTCATGAAAATGCCCATCTGAAGTACATGTTCATAAGCCATTTTCCCAAACCATCTGAAGTACATGGTTTATGAAAATATCCATCTGAAGTACATGGTTTATGAAAATGTCCATCTGAAGTAAATGGTTTATGAAAATGTCCATCTGAAGTAAATGGTTTATGAAAATGCCCATCTGAAGTACATGGTTTATGAAAATGTCCATCTGAAGTACATGGTTTATGAAAATGTCCATCTGAATAATATGGCTTATGAAAATATCCATCTGAAGTAAATGGTTTATGAAAATGTCCATCTGAAGTTCATGGTTTCTGAAAATGGTTTATAAAAATATCCATCTGAAGTACATGGTTTCTGAAAATATCAATCTGAAGTGCATGGTTTGTTGGTGTATGGTTTATGAGAATGTCCATCTGAAGTGCATGGTTTATTAAAATGGTTTTTGAAAATGTCCATCAGAAGTACATGGTTTATGAAAATGGTTTATAAAAATATCCATCTGAAGTACATGGTTTCTGAAAATATCCATCTGAAGTACATGGTTTCTGAAAATATCCATCTGAAGTGCATGGTTTATGTTGGTGTATGGTTTATGAGAATGTCCATCTGAAGTGCATGGTTTATGAAAATGGTTTTTGAAAATGTCCATCTGAAGTACATGGTTTATGAAAATGTCCATCTGAAGTAAATGGTTTATGAAAATGTCCATCTGAATTGCATGGTTTATGAAAATGGTTCTTGAAAATGTCCATCTGAAGTACATGGTTTATGAAAATGTCCATCTGAATAATATGGCTTATGAAAATATCCATCTGAAGTAAATGGTTTATGAAAATGGTTTATGAAAATGTCCATCTGAAGTTCATGGTTTATGAAAACGTCCATCTGAAGGACATGGTTTATGAAAATGTCCATCTGAATAATATGGCTTATGAGAATGTCCATCTGAAGTGCATGGTTTATGAAAATGGTTTTTGAAAATGTCCATCTGAAGTACATGCTTTATGAAAATGGTTTATAAAAATGTCCATCTGAAGTACGTGGTTTATGAAAATATCCATCTGATGTACATGGTTTATGAAAATGTCCATCTGAAGTACATGGTTTTTGAAAATGTCCATCTGAAGTACATGGTTTATGAAAATGGTTTATGAAAATGTCCATCTGAAATACATGGATATTTTCATAAGCCATTTTCCCAAACCATCTGAAGTACATGGTTTATGAAAAGTCCATCTGAAGTACATGGTTTATGAAAATGTCCATCTGAAGTACATGGATTATGAAAATGTCCATCTGAAGTACATGGTTTTTGAAAATGTCCATCTGAAGTACAGGGTTTATGAAAATGGTTTATGAAAATGTCCATCTGAAATACATGGATATTTTCATAAGCCATTTTCCCAAACCATCTGAAGTACATGGTTTATGAAAAGTCCATCTGAAGTACATGGTTTATGAAAATGTCCATCTGAAGTACATGGATTATGAAAATGTCCATCTGAAGTACATGGTTTTTGAAAATGTCCATCTGAAGTACATGGTTTATGAAAATGGTTTATGAAAATGTCCATCTGAAATACATGGATTTTTCATAAGCCATTTTCCCAAACCATCTGAAGTACATGGTTTATGAAAATATCCATCTGAAGTACATGGTTTATGAAAATGTCCATCTGAAGTAAATTGTTTATGAAAACGTCCATCTGAAGTTCATGGTTTATGAAAACATCCATCTGAAGGACATGGTTCATGAAAATGCCCATCTGAAGTACATGGTTTATGAAAATGTCCATCTGAAGTACATGGTTTATGAAAATGTCCATCTGAATAATATGGCTTATGAAAATATCCATCTGAAGTAAATGGTTTATGAAAATTGTTTATGAAAATGTCCATCTGAAGTAAATGGTTTATGAAAATGTCCATCTGAAGTTCATGGTTTCTGAAAATGGTTTATAAAAATATCCATCTGAAGTACATGGTTTCTGAAAATATCCATCTGAAGTGCATGGTTTTTGTTGGTGTATGGTTTAGGAGAATGTCCATCTGAAGTGCATGGTTTATGAAAATGGTTTATAAAAATGTCCATCTGAAGTACATGGTTTATGAAAATATCCATCTGATGTACATGGTTTATGAAAATGTCCATCTGAAGTACATGGTTTTTGAAAATGTCCATCTGAAGTACATGGTTTATGAAAATGGTTTATGAAAATGTCCATCTGAAATACATGGATATTTTCATAAGCCATTTTCCCAAACCATCTGAAGTACATGGTTTATGAAAAGTCCATCTGAAGTACATGGTTTATGAAAATGTCCATCTGAAGTACATGGATTATGAAAATGTCCATCTGAAGTACATGGTTTTTGAAAATGTCCATCTGAAGTACATGGTTTATGAAAATGGTTTATGAAAATGTCCATCTGAAATACATGGTTTATGAAAACGTCCATCTGAAGTACATGGTTTGTGAATGTCCATCTGAAGTACATGGTTTATGAAAATGTCCATCTGAAGTACATGGTTTGTGAATGTCCATCTGAAGTACGTGGTTTATGAATAATTTCTTCTTCTGAAGGACATGGTTTATTAAAATGGTTTATGAAAATGTCCATCTGAAGTACATGGTTTATGAAAATGTCCATCTGAAGTACATGGTTTATGAAAATGTCCATTTGAAGTACATGGTTTGTGAAAATGTCCATCTGAAGTTTATGGTTTATGAAAATGGTTTATAAAAATATCCATCTGAAGTACATGGTTTCTGAAAATATCAATCTGAAGTGCATGGTTTGTTGGTGTATGGTTTATGAGAATGTCCATCTGAAGTGCATGGTTTATTAAAATGGTTTTTGAAAATGTCCATCAGAAGTACATGGTTTATGAAAATGGTTTATAAAAATATCCATCTGAAGTACATGGTTTCTGAAAATATCCATCTGAAGTACATGGTTTCTGAAAATATCCATCTGAAGTGCATGGTTTATGTTGGTGTATGGTTTATGAGAATGTCCATCTGAAGTGCATGGTTTATGAAAATGGTTTTTGAAAATGTCCATCTGAAGTACATGGTTTATGAAAATGTCCATCTGAAGTAAATGGTTTATGAAAATGTCCATCTGAATTGCATGGTTTATGAAAATGGTTCTTGAAAATGTCCATCTGAAGTACATGGTTTATGAAAATGTCCATCTGAATAATATGGCTTATGAAATATCCATCTGAAGTAATGGTTTATGAAAATGGTTTATGAAAATGTCCATCTGAAGTTCATGGTTTATGAAAACGTCCATCTGAAGGACATGGTTTATGAAAATGTCCATCTGAATAATATGGCTTATGAGAATGTCCATCTGAAGTGCATGGTTTATGAAAATGGTTTTTGAAAATGTCCATCTGAAGTACATGCTTTATGAAAATGGTTTATAAAAATGTCCATCTGAAGTACGTGGTTTATGAAAATATCCATCTGATGTACATGGTTTATGAAAATGTCCATCTGAAGTACATGGTTTTTGAAAATGTCCATCTGAAGTACATGGTTTATGAAAATGGTTTATGAAAATGTCCATCTGAAATACATGGATATTTTCATAAGCCATTTTCCCAAACCATCTGAAGTACATGGTTTATGAAAAGTCCATCTGAAGTACATGGTTTATGAAAATGTCCATCTGAAGTACATGGATTATGAAAATGTCCATCTGAAGTACATGGTTTTTGAAAATGTCCATCTGAAGTACAGGGTTTATGAAAATGGTTTATGAAAATGTCCATCTGAAATACATGGATATTTTCATAAGCCATTTTCCCAAACCATCTGAAGTACATGGTTTATGAAAAGTCCATCTGAAGTACATGGTTTATGAAAATGTCCATCTGAAGTACATGGATTATGAAAATGTCCATCTGAAGTACATGGTTTTTGAAAATGTCCATCTGAAGTACATGGTTTATGAAAATGGTTTATGAAAATGTCCATCTGAAATACATGGATTTTTCATAAGCCATTTTCCCAAACCATCTGAAGTACATGGTTTATGAAAATATCCATCTGAAGTACATGGTTTATGAAAATGTCCATCTGAAGTAAATTGTTTATGAAAACGTCCATCTGAAGTTCATGGTTTATGAAAACATCCATCTGAAGGACATGGTTCATGAAAATGCCCATCTGAAGTACATGGTTTATGAAAATGTCCATCTGAAGTACATGGTTTATGAAAATGTCCATCTGAATAATATGGCTTATGAAAATATCCATCTGAAGTAAATGGTTTATGAAAATTGTTTATGAAAATGTCCATCTGAAGTAAATGGTTTATGAAAATGTCCATCTGAAGTTCATGGTTTCTGAAAATGGTTTATAAAAATATCCATCTGAAGTACATGGTTTCTGAAAATATCCATCTGAAGTGCATGGTTTTTGTTGGTGTATGGTTTAGGAGAATGTCCATCTGAAGTGCATGGTTTATGAAAATGGTTTATAAAAATGTCCATCTGAAGTACATGGTTTATGAAAATATCCATCTGATGTACATGGTTTATGAAAATGTCCATCTGAAGTACATGGTTTTTGAAAATGTCCATCTGAAGTACATGGTTTATGAAAATGGTTTATGAAAATGTCCATCTGAAATACATGGATATTTCATAAGCCATTTTCCCAAACCATCTGAAGTACATGGTTTATGAAAAGTCCATCTGAAGTACATGGTTTATGAAAATGTCCATCTGAAGTACATGGATTATGAAAATGTCCATCTGAAGTACATGGTTTTTGAAAATGTCCATCTGAAGTACATGGTTTATGAAAATGGTTTATGAAAATGTCCATCTGAAATACATGGTTTATGAAAACGTCCATCTGAAGTACATGGTTTGTGAATGTCCATCTGAAGTACATGGTTTATGAAAATGTCCATCTGAAGTACATGGTTTGTGAATGTCCATCTGAAGTACGTGGTTTATGAATAATTTCTTCTTCTGAAGGACATGGTTTATTAAAATGGTTTATGAAAATGTCCATCTGAAGTACATGGTTTATGAAAATGTCCATCTGAAGTACATGGTTTATGAAAATGTCCATTTGAAGTACATGGTTTGTGAAAATGTCCATCTGAAGTTTATGGTTTATGAAAATGGTTTATAAAAATATCCATCTGAAGTACATGGTTTCTGAAAATATCCATCTGAAGTGCATGGTTTTTGTTGGTGTATGGTTTATGAGAATGTCCATCTGAAGTGCATGGTTTATGAAAATGGTTTTTGAAAATGTCCATCTGAAGTACATGGTTTATGAAAATGGTTTATAAAAATGTCCATCTGAAGTACGTGGTTTATGAAAATATCCATCTGATGTACATGGTTTATGAAAATGTCCATCTGAAGTACATGGTTTTTGAAAATGTCCATCTGAAGTACATGGTTTATGAAAATGGTTTATGAAAATGTCCATCTGAAATACATGGATATTTTCATAAGCCATTTTCCCAAACCATCTGAAGTACATGGTTTATGAAAAGTCCATCTGAAGTACATGGTTTATGAAAATGTCCATCTGAAGTACATGGTTTGTGAATGTCCATCTGAAGTACGTGGTTTATGAAAATATCCATCTGAAGTACATGGTTTGTGAAAATGTCCATCTGAAGTTTATGGTTTATGAAAATGGTTTATAAAAATATCCATCTGAAGTACATGGTTTCTGAAAATATCCATCTGAAGTACATGGTTTCTGAAAATATCCATCTGAAGTGCATGGTTTTTGTTGGTGTATGGTTTATGAGAATGTCCATCTGAAGTGCATGGTTTATGAAAATGGTTTTTGAAAATGTCCATCTGAAGTACATGGTTTATGAAAATGGTTTATAAAAATGTCCATCTGAAGTACGTGGTTTATGAAAATATCCATCTGATGTACATGGTTTATGAAAATGTCCATCTGAAGTACATGGTTTTTGAAAATGTCCATCTGAAGTACATGGTTTATGAAAATGTCCATCTGAAATACATGGATATTTTCATAAGCCATTTTCCCAAACCATCTGAAGTACATGGTTTATGAAAAGTCCATCTGAAGTACATGGTTTATGAAAATGTCCATCTGAAGTACATGGATTATGAAAATGTCCATCTGAAGTACATGGTTTTTGAAAATGTCCATCTGAAGTACATGGTTTATGAAAATGGTTTATGAAAATGTCCATCTGAAATACATGGATATTTTCATAAGCCATTTTCCCAAACCATCTGAAGTACATGGTTTATGAAAAGTCCATCTGAAGTACATGGTTTATGAAAATGTCCATCTGAAGTACATGGATTACGAAAATGTCCATCTGAAGTACATGGTTTTTGAAAATGTCCATCTGAAGTACATGGTTTATGAAAATGGTTTATGAAAATGTCCATCTGAAATACATGGATATTTTCATAAGCCATTTTCCCAAACCATCTGAAGTACATGGTTTATGAAAATATCCATCTGAAGTACATGGTTTATGAAAATGTCCATCTGAAGTAAATGGTTTATGAAAATGTCCATCTGAAGTAAATGGTTTATGAAAATGCCCATCTGAAGTACATGGTTTATGAAAATGTCCATCTGAAGTACATGGTTTATGAAAATGTCCATCTGAATAATATGGCTTATGAAAATATCCATCTGAAGTAAATGGTTTATGAAAATGGTTTATGAAAATGTCCATCTGAAGTAAATGGTTTATGAAAATGTCCATCTGAAGTTCATGGTTTCTGAAAATGGTTTATAAAAATATCCATCTGAAGTACATGGTTTCTGAAAATATCAATCTGAAGTGCATGGTTTGTTGGTGTATGGTTTATGAGAATGTCCATCTGAAGTGCATGGTTTATGAAAATGGTTTTTGAAAATGTCCATCTGAAGTGCATGGTTTATGAAAATGGTTTTTGAAAATGTCCATCTGAAGTACATGGTTTATGAAAATGGTTTATAAAAATGTCCATCTGAAGTACATGGTTTATGAAAATATCCATCTGATGTACATGGTTTATGAAAATGTCCATCTGAAGTACATGGATTATGAAAATGTCCATCTGAAGTACATGGTTTTTGAAAATGTCCATCTGAAGTACATGGTTTATGAAAATGGTTTATGAAAATGTCCATCTGAAATACATGGATATTTTCATAAGCCATTTTCCCAAACCATCTGAAGTACATGGTTTATGAAAAGTCCATCTGAAGTACATGGTTTATGAAAATGTCCATCTGAAGTACATGGATTACGAAAATGTCCATCTGAAGTACATGGTTTTTGAAAATGTCCATCTGAAGTACATGGTTTATGAAAATGGTTTATGAAAATGTCCATCAGAAGTACATGGTTTATGAAAATATCCATCTGATGTACATGGTTTATGAAAATATCCATCTGAAGTACATGGTTTATGAAAATGTCCATCTGAAGTAAATGGTTTATGAAAATGTCCATCTGAAGTTCATGGTTTATGAAAACATCCATCTGAAGGACATGGTTCATGAAAATGCCCATCTGAAGTACATGTTCATAAGCCATTTTCCCAAACCATCTGAAGTACATGGTTTATGAAAATATCCATCTGAAGTACATGGTTTATGAAAATGTCCATCTGAAGTAAATGGTTTATGAAAATGTCCATCTGAAGTAAATGGTTTATGAAAATGCCCATCTGAAGTACATGGTTTATGAAAATGTCCATCTGAAGTACATGGTTTATGAAAATGTCCATCTGAATAATATGGCTTATGAAAATATCCATCTGAAGTAAATGGTTTATGAAAATGTCCATCTGAAGTTCATGGTTTCTGAAAATGGTTTATAAAAATATCCATCTGAAGTACATGGTTTCTGAAAATATCAATCTGAAGTGCATGGTTTGTTGGTGTATGGTTTATGAGAATGTCCATCTGAAGTGCATGGTTTATTAAAATGGTTTTTGAAAATGTCCATCAGAAGTACATGGTTTATGAAAATGGTTTATAAAAATATCCATCTGAAGTACATGGTTTCTGAAAATATCCATCTGAAGTACATGGTTTCTGAAAATATCCATCTGAAGTGCATGGTTTATGTTGGTGTATGGTTTATGAGAATGTCCATCTGAAGTGCATGGTTTATGAAAATGGTTTTTGAAAATGTCCATCTGAAGTACATGGTTTATGAAAATGTCCATCTGAAGTAAATGGTTTATGAAAATGTCCATCTGAATTGCATGGTTTATGAAAATGGTTAAATGTCCATCTGAAGTACATGGTTTATGAAATGTCCATCTGAATAATATGGCTTATGAAAATATCCATCTGAAGTAAATGGTTTATGAAAATGGTTTATGAAAATGTCCATCTGAAGTTCATGGTTTATGAAAACGTCCATCTGAAGGACATGGTTTATGAAAATGTCCATCTGAATAATATGGCTTATGAGAATGTCCATCTGAAGTGCATGGTTTATGAAAATGGTTTTTGAAAATGTCCATCTGAAGTACATGCTTTATGAAAATGGTTTATAAAAATGTCCATCTGAAGTACGTGGTTTATGAAAATATCCATCTGATGTACATGGTTTATGAAAATGTCCATCTGAAGTACATGGTTTTTGAAAATGTCCATCTGAAGTACATGGTTTATGAAAATGGTTTATGAAAATGTCCATCTGAAATACATGGATATTTTCATAAGCCATTTTCCCAAACCATCTGAAGTACATGGTTTATGAAAAGTCCATCTGAAGTACATGGTTTATGAAAATGTCCATCTGAAGTACATGGATTATGAAAATGTCCATCTGAAGTACATGGTTTTTGAAAATGTCCATCTGAAGTACAGGGTTTATGAAAATGGTTTATGAAAATGTCCATCTGAAATACATGGATATTTTCATAAGCCATTTTCCCAAACCATCTGAAGTACATGGTTTATGAAAAGTCCATCTGAAGTACATGGTTTATGAAAATGTCCATCTGAAGTACATGGATTATGAAAATGTCCATCTGAAGTACATGGTTTTTGAAAATGTCCATCTGAAGTACATGGTTTATGAAAATGGTTTATGAAAATGTCCATCTGAAATACATGGATTTTTCATAAGCCATTTTCCCAAACCATCTGAAGTACATGGTTTATGAAAATATCCATCTGAAGTACATGGTTTATGAAAATGTCCATCTGAAGTAAATTGTTTATGAAAACGTCCATCTGAAGTTCATGGTTTATGAAAACATCCATCTGAAGGACATGGTTCATGAAAATGCCCATCTGAAGTACATGGTTTATGAAAATGTCCATCTGAAGTACATGGTTTATGAAAATGTCCATCTGAATAATATGGCTTATGAAAATATCCATCTGAAGTAAATGGTTTATGAAAATTGTTTATGAAAATGTCCATCTGAAGTAAATGGTTTATGAAAATGTCCATCTGAAGTTCATGGTTTCTGAAAATGGTTTATAAAAATATCCATCTGAAGTACATGGTTTCTGAAAATATCCATCTGAAGTGCATGGTTTTTGTTGGTGTATGGTTTAGGAGAATGTCCATCTGAAGTGCATGGTTTATGAAAATGGTTTTTGAAAATGTCCATCTGAAGTACATGGTTTATGAAAATGGTTTATAAAAATGTCCATCTGAAGTACATGGTTTATGAAAATATCCATCTGATGTACATGGTTTATGAAAATGTCCATCTGAAGTACATGGTTTTTGAAAATGTCCATCTGAAGTACATGGTTTATGAAAATGGTTTATGAAAATGTCCATCTGAAATACATGGATATTTTCATAAGCCATTTTCCCAAACCATCTGAAGTACATGGTTTATGAAAAGTCCATCTGAAGTACATGGTTTATGAAAATGTCCATCTGAAGTACATGGATTATGAAAATGTCCATCTGAAGTACATGGTTTTTGAAAATGTCCATCTGAAGTACATGGTTTATGAAAATGGTTTATGAAAATGTCCATCTGAAATACATGGTTTATGAAAATGTCCATCTGAAGTACATGGTTTGTGAATGTCCATCTGAAGTACATGGTTTATGAAAATGTCCATCTGAAGTACATGGTTTGTGAATGTCCATCTGAAGTACGTGGTTTATGAATAATTTCTTCTTCTGAAGGACATGGTTTATTAAAATGGTTTATTAAAATGTCCATCTGAAGTACATGGTTTATGAAAATGTCCATCTGAAGTACATGGTTTATGAAAATGTCCATTTGAAGTACATGGTTTGTGAAAATGTCCATCTGAAGTTTATGGTTTATGAAAATGGTTTATAAAAATATCCATCTGAAGTACATGGTTTCTGAAAATATCCATCTGAAGTGCATGGTTTTTGTTGGTGTATGGTTTATGAGAATGTCCATCTGAAGTGCATGGTTTATGAAAATGGTTTTTGAAAATGTCCATCTGAAGTACATGGTTTATGAAAATGGTTTATAAAAATGTCCATCTGAAGTACGTGGTTTATGAAAATATCCATCTGATGTACATGGTTTATGAAAATGTCCATCTGAAGTACATGGTTTTTGAAAATGTCCATCTGAAGTACATGGTTTATGAAAATGGTTTATGAAAATGTCCATCTGAAATACATGGATATTTTCATAAGCCATTTTCCCAAACCATCTGAAGTACATGGTTTATGAAAAGTCCATCTGAAGTACATGGTTTATGAAAATGTCCATCTGAAGTACATGGTTTGTGAATGTCCATCTGAAGTACGTGGTTTATGAAAATATCCATCTGAAGTACATGGTTTGTGAAAATGTCCATCTGAAGTTTATGGTTTATGAAAATGGTTTATAAAAATATCCATCTGAAGTACATGGTTTCTGAAAATATCCATCTGAAGTACATGGTTTCTGAAAATATCCATCTGAAGTGCATGTTTTTTGTTGGTGTATGGTTTATGAGAATGTCCATCTGAAGTGCATGGTTTATGAAAATGGTTTTTGAAAATGTCCATCTGAAGTACATGGTTTATGAAAATGGTTTATAAAAATGTCCATCTGAAGTACGTGGTTTATGAAAATATCCATCTGATGTACATGGTTTATGAAAATGTCCATCTGAAGTACATGGTTTTTGAAAATGTCCATCTGAAATACATGGATATTTTCATAAGCCATTTTCCCAAACCATCTGAAGTACATGGTTTATGAAAAGTCCATCTGAAGTACATGGTTTATGAAAATGTCCATCTGAAGTACATGGATTATGAAAATGTCCATCTGAAGTACATGGTTTTTGAAAATGTCCATCTGAAGTACATGGTTTATGAAAATGGTTTATGAAAATGTCCATCTGAAATACATGGATATTTTCATAAGCCATTTTCCCAAACCATCTGAAGTACATGGTTTATGAAAAGTCCATCTGAAGTACATGGTTTATGAAAATGTCCATCTGAAGTACATGGATTACGAAAATGTCCATCTGAAGTACATGGTTTTTGAAAATGTCCATCTGAAGTACATGGTTTATGAAAATGGTTTATGAAAATGTCCATCTGAAATACATGGATATTTTCATAAGCCATTTTCCCAAACCATCTGAAGTACATGGTTTATGAAAATATCCATCTGAAGTACATGGTTTATGAAAATGTCCATCTGAAGTAAATGGTTTATGAAAATGTCCATCTGAAGTAAATGGTTTATGAAAATGCCCATCTGAAGTACATGGTTTATGAAAATGTCCATCTGAAGTACATGGTTTATGAAAATGTCCATCTGAATAATATGGCTTATGAAAATATCCATCTGAAGTAAATGGTTTATGAAAATGGTTTATGAAAATGTCCATCTGAAGTAAATGGTTTATGAAAATGTCCATCTGAAGTTCATGGTTTCTGAAAATGGTTTATAAAAATATCCATCTGAAGTACATGGTTTCTGAAAATATCAATCTGAAGTGCATGGTTTGTTGGTGTATGGTTTATGAGAATGTCCATCTGAAGTGCATGGTTTATGAAAATGGTTTTTGAAAATGTCCATCTGAAGTACATGGTTTATGAAAATGGTTTATAAAAATGTCCATCTGAAGTACATGGTTTATGAAAATATCCATCTGATGTACATGGTTTATGAAAATGTCCATCTGAAGTACATGGTTTTTGAAAATGTCCATCTGAAGTACATGGTTTATGAAAATGGTTTATGAAAATGTCCATCTGAAATACATGGATATTTTCATAAGCCATTTTCCCAAACCATCTGAAGTACATGGTTTATGAAAAGTCCATCTGAAGTACATGGTTTATGAAAATGTCCATCTGAAGTACATGGATTACGAAAATGTCCATCTGAAGTACATGGTTTTTGAAAATGTCCATCTGAAGTACATGGTTTATGAAAATGGTTTATGAAAATGTCCATCAGAAGTACATGGTTTATGAAAATATCCATCTGAAGTACATGGTTTATGAAAATGTCCATCTGAAGTAAATGGTTTATGAAAATGTCCATCTGAAGTTCATGGTTTATGAAAACATCCATCTGAAGGACATGGTTCATGAAAATGCCCATCTGAAGTACATGTTCATAAGCCATTTTCCCAAACCATCTGAAGTACATGGTTTATGAAAATATCCATCTGAAGTACATGGTTTATGAAAATGTCCATCTGAAGTAAATGGTTTATGAAAATGTCCATCTGAAGTAAATGGTTTATGAAAATGCCCATCTGAAGTACATGGTTTATGAAAATGTCCATCTGAAGTACATGGTTTATGAAAATGTCCATCTGAATAATATGGCTTATGAAAATATCCATCTGAAGTAAATGGTTTATGAAAATGTCCATCTGAAGTTCATGGTTTCTGAAAATGGTTTATAAAAATATCCATCTGAAGTACATGGTTTCTGAAAATATCAATCTGAAGTGCATGGTTTGTTGGTGTATGGTTTATGAGAATGTCCATCTGAAGTGCATGGTTTATTAAAATGGTTTTTGAAAATGTCCATCAGAAGTACATGGTTTATGAAAATGGTTTATAAAAATATCCATCTGAAGTACATGGTTTCTGAAAATATCCATCTGAAGTACATGGTTTCTGAAAATATCCATCTGAAGTGCATGGTTTATGTTGGTGTATGGTTTATGAGAATGTCCATCTGAAGTGCATGGTTTATGAAAATGGTTTTTGAAAATGTCCATCTGAAGTACATGGTTTTTGAAAATGTCCATCTGAAGTACATGGTTTATGAAAATGGTTTATGAAAATGTCCATCTGAAATACATGGATATTTTCATAAGCCATTTTCCCAAACCATCTGAAGTACATGGTTTATGAAAAGTCCATCTGAAGTACATGGTTTATGAAAATGTCCATCTGAAGTACATGGATTATGAAAATGTCCATCTGAAGTACATGGTTTTTGAAAATGTCCATCTGAAGTACATGGTTTATGAAAATGGTTTATGAAAATGTCCATCTGAAATACATGGATTTTTCATAAGCCATTTTCCCAAACCATCTGAAGTACATGGTTTATGAAAATATCCATCTGAAGTACATGGTTTATGAAAATGTCCATCTGAAGTAAATGGTTTATGAAAACGTCCATCTGAAGTTCATGGTTTATGAAAACATCCATCTGAAGGACATGGTTCATGAAAATATCCATCTGAAGTAAATGGTTTATGAAAATTGTTTATGAAAATGTCCATCTGAAGTAAATGGTTTATGAAAATGTCCATCTGAAGTTCATGGTTTCTGAAAATGGTTTATAAAAATATCCATCTGAAGTACATGGTTTCTGAAAATATCCATCTGAAGTGCATGGTTTTTGTTGGTGTATGGTTTAGGAGAATGTCCATCTGAAGTGCATGGTTTATGAAAATGGTTTTTGAAAATGTCCATCTGAAGTACATGGTTTATGAAAATGGTTTATAAAAATGTCCATCTGAAGTACATGGTTTATGAAAATATCCATCTGATGTACATGGTTTATGAAAATGTCCATCTGAAGTACATGGTTTTTGAAAATGTCCATCTGAAGTACGTGGTTTATGAATAATTTCTTCTTCTGAAGGACATGGTTTATTAAAATGGTTTATGAAAATGTCCATCTGAAGTACATGGTTTATGAAAATGTCCATCTGAAGTACATGGTTTATGAAAATGTCCATCTGAAGTACATGGTTTGTGAAAATGTCCATCTGAAGTTTATGGTTTATGAAAATGGTTTATAAAAATATCCATCTGAAGTACATGGTTTCTGAAAATATCCATCTGAAGTGCATGGTTTTTGTTGGTGTATGGTTTAGGAGAATGTCCATCTGAAGTGCATGGTTTATGAAAATGGTTTTTGAAAATGTCCATCTGAAGTACATGGTTTATGAAAATGGTTTATAAAAATGTCCATCTGAAGTACATGGTTTATGAAAATATCCATCTGATGTACATGGTTTATGAAAATGTCCATCTGAAGTACATGGTTTTTGAAAATGTCCATCTGAAGTACATGGTTTATGAAAATGGTTTATGAAAATGTCCATCTGAAATACATGGATATTTTCATAAGCCATTTTCCCAAACCATCTGAAGTACATGGTTTATGAAAAGTCCATCTGAAGTACATGGTTTATGAAAATGTCCATCTGAAGTACATGGATTATGAAAATGTCCATCTGAAGTACATGGTTTTTGAAAATGTCCATCTGAAGTACATGGTTTATGAAAATGATTTATGAAAATGTCCATCTGAAATACATGGATATTTTCATAAGCCATTTTCCCAAACCATCTGAAGTACATGGTTTATGAAAATGTCCATCTGATGTACATGGTTTGTGAATGTCCATCTGAAGTACGTGGTTTATGAATAATTTCTTCTTCTGAAGGACATGGTTTATTAAAATGGTTTATGAAAATGTCCATCTGAAGTACATGGTTTATGAAAATGTCCATCTGAAGTACATGGTTTGTGAAAATGTCCATCTGAAGTTTATGGTTTATGAAAATGGTTTATAAAAATATCCATCTGAAGTACATGGTTTCTGAAAATATCCATCTGAAGTGCATGGTTTTTGTTGGTGTATGGTTTATGAGAATGTCCATCTGAAGTGCATGGTTTATGAAAATGGTTTTTGAAAATGTCCATCTGAAGTACATGGTTTATGAAAATGGTTTATAAAAATGTCCATCTGAAGTACGTGGTTTATGAAAATATCCATCTGATGTACATGGTTTATGAAAATGTCCATCTGAAGTACATGGTTTTTGAAAATGTCCATCTGAAGTACATGGTTTATGAAAATGTCCATCTGAAATACATGGATATTTTCATAAGCCATTTTCCCAAACCATCTGAAGTACATGGTTTATGAAAAGTCCATCTGAAGTACATGGTTTATGAAAATGTCCATCTGAAGTACATGGATTATGAAAATGTCCATCTGAAGTACATGGTTTTTGAAAATGTCCATCTGAAGTACATGGTTTATGAAAATGGTTTATGAAAATGTCCATCTGAAATACATGGATATTTTCATAAGCCATTTTCCCAAACCATCTGAAGTACATGGTTTATGAAAAGTCCATCTGAAGTACATGGTTTATGAAAATGTCCATCTGAAGTACATGGATTACGAAAATGTCCATCTGAAGTACATGGTTTTTGAAAATGTCCATCTGAAGTACATGGTTTATGAAAATGGTTTATGAAAATGTCCATCTGAAATACATGGATATTTTCATAAGCCATTTTCCCAAACCATCTGAAGTACATGGTTTATGAAAATATCCATCTGAAGTACATGGTTTATGAAAATGTCCATCTGAAGTAAATGGTTTATGAAAATGTCCATCTGAAGTAAATGGTTTATGAAAATGCCCATCTGAAGTACATGGTTTATGAAAATGTCCATCTGAAGTACATGGTTTATGAAAATGTCCATCTGAATAATATGGCTTATGAAAATATCCATCTGAAGTAAATGGTTTATGAAAATGGTTTATGAAAATGTCCATCTGAAGTAAATGGTTTATGAAAATGTCCATCTGAAGTTCATGGTTTCTGAAAATGGTTTATAAAAATATCCATCTGAAGTACATGGTTTCTGAAAATATCAATCTGAAGTGCATGGTTTGTTGGTGTATGGTTTATGAGAATGTCCATCTGAAGTGCATGGTTTATGAAAATGGTTTTTGAAAATGTCCATCTGAAGTGCATGGTTTATGAAAATGGTTTTTGAAAATGTCCATCTGAAGTACATGGTTTATGAAAATGGTTTATAAAAATGTCCATCTGAAGTACATGGTTTATGAAAATATCCATCTGATGTACATGGTTTATGAAAATGTCCATCTGAAGTACATGGATTATGAAAATGTCCATCTGAAGTACATGGTTTTTGAAAATGTCCATCTGAAGTACATGGTTTATGAAAATGGTTTATGAAAATGTCCATCTGAAATACATGGATATTTTCATAAGCCATTTTCCCAAACCATCTGAAGTACATGGTTTATGAAAAGTCCATCTGAAGTACATGGTTTATGAAAATGTCCATCTGAAGTACATGGATTACGAAAATGTCCATCTGAAGTACATGGTTTTTGAAAATGTCCATCTGAAGTACATGGTTTATGAAAATGGTTTATGAAAATGTCCATCAGAAGTACATGGTTTATGAAAATATCCATCTGATGTACATGGTTTATGAAAATATCCATCTGAAGTACATGGTTTATGAAAATGTCCATCTGAAGTAAATGGTTTATGAAAATGTCCATCTGAAGTTCATGGTTTATGAAAACATCCATCTGAAGGACATGGTTCATGAAAATGCCCATCTGAAGTACATGTTCATAAGCCATTTTCCCAAACCATCTGAAGTACATGGTTTATGAAAATATCCATCTGAAGTACATGGTTTATGAAAATGTCCATCTGAAGTAAATGGTTTATGAAAATGTCCATCTGAAGTAAATGGTTTATGAAAATGCCCATCTGAAGTACATGGTTTATGAAAATGTCCATCTGAAGTACATGGTTTATGAAAATGTCCATCTGAATAATATGGCTTATGAAAATATCCATCTGAAGTAAATGGTTTATGAAAATGTCCATCTGAAGTAAATGGTTTATGAAAATGCCCATCTGAAGTACATGGTTTATGAAAATGTCCATCTGAAGTACATGGTTTATGAAAATGGTTTATAAAAATATCCATCTGAAGTACATGGTTTCTGAAAATATCCATCTGAAGTACATGGTTTCTGAAAATATCCATCTGAAGTGCATGGTTTATGTTGTGTATGGTTTATGAGAATGTCCATCTGAGTGCATGGTTTATGAAAATGGTTTTTGAAAATGTCCATCTGAAGTACATGGTTTATGAAAATGTCCATCTGAAGTAAATGGTTTATGAAAATGTCCATCTGAATTGCATGGTTTATGAAAATGGTTCTTGAAAAATGTCCATCTGAAGTACATGGTTTATGAAAATGTCCATCTGAATAATATGGCTTATGAAAATATCCATCTGAAGTAAATGGTTTATGAAAATGGTTTATGAAAATGTCCATCTGAAGTTCATGGTTTATGAAAACGTCCATCTGAAGGACATGGTTTATGAAAATGTCCATCTGAATAATATGGCTTATGAGAATGTCCATCTGAAGTGCATGGTTTATGAAAATGGTTTTTGAAAATGTCCATCTGAAGTACATGCTTTATGAAAATGGTTTATAAAAATGTCCATCTGAAGTACGTGGTTTATGAAAATATCCATCTGATGTACATGGTTTATGAAAATGTCCATCTGAAGTACATGGTTTTTGAAAATGTCCATCTGAAGTACATGGTTTATGAAAATGGTTTATGAAAATGTCCATCTGAAATACATGGATATTTTCATAAGCCATTTTCCCAAACCATCTGAAGTACATGGTTTATGAAAAGTCCATCTGAAGTACATGGTTTATGAAAATGTCCATCTGAAGTACATGGATTATGAAAATGTCCATCTGAAGTACATGGTTTTTGAAAATGTCCATCTGAAGTACAGGGTTTATGAAAATGGTTTATGAAAATGTCCATCTGAAATACATGGATATTTTCATAAGCCATTTTCCCAAACCATCTGAAGTACATGGTTTATGAAAAGTCCATCTGAAGTACATGGTTTATGAAAATGTCCATCTGAAGTACATGGATTATGAAAATGTCCATCTGAAGTACATGGTTTTTGAAAATGTCCATCTGAAGTACATGGTTTATGAAAATGGTTTATGAAAATGTCCATCTGAAATACATGGATTTTTCATAAGCCATTTTCCCAAACCATCTGAAGTACATGGTTTATGAAAATATCCATCTGAAGTACATGGTTTATGAAAATGTCCATCTGAAGTAAATTGTTTATGAAAACGTCCATCTGAAGTTCATGGTTTATGAAAACATCCATCTGAAGGACATGGTTCATGAAAATGCCCATCTGAAGTACATGGTTTATGAAAATGTCCATCTGAAGTACATGGTTTATGAAAATGTCCATCTGAATAATATGGCTATGAAAATATCCATCTGAAGTAAATGGTTTATGAAAATTGTTTATGAAAATGTCCATCTGAAGTAAATGGTTTATGAAAATGTCCATCTGAAGTTCATGGTTTCTGAAAATGGTTTATAAAAATATCCATCTGAAGTACATGGTTTCTGAAAATATCCATCTGAAGTGCATGGTTTTTGTTGGTGTATGGTTTAGGAGAATGTCCATCTGAAGTGCATGGTTTATGAAAATGGTTTATAAAAATGTCCATCTGAAGTACATGGTTTATGAAAATATCCATCTGATGTACATGGTTTATGAAAATGTCCATCTGAAGTACATGGTTTTGAAAATGTCCATCTGAAGTACATGGTTTATGAAAATGGTTTATGAAAATGTCCATCTGAAATACATGGATATTTTCATAAGCCATTTTCCCAAACCATCTGAAGTACATGGTTTATGAAATGGTTTATGAAAAAGGTCCATCTGAAGTACATGGTTTGTGAATGTCCATCTGAAGTACATGGTTTATGAAAATGTCCATCTGAAGTACATGGTTTGTGAATGTCCATCTGAAGTACGTGGTTTATGAATAATTTCTTCTTCTGAAGGACATGGTTTATTAAAATGGTTTATGAAATGTCCATCTGAAGTACATGGTTTATGAAAATGTCCATCTGAAGTACATGGTTTATGAAAATGTCCATTTGAAGTACATGGTTTGTGAAAATGTCCATCTGAAGTTTATGGTTTATGAAAATGGTTTATAAAAATATCCATCTGAAGTACATGGTTTCTGAAAATATCCATCTGAAGTGCATGGTTTTTGTTGGTGTATGGTTTATGAGAATGTCCATCTGAAGTGCATGGTTTATGAAAATGGTTTTTGAAAATGTCCATCTGAAGTACATGGTTTATGAAAATGGTTTATAAAAATGTCCATCTGAAGTACGTGGTTTATGAAAATATCCATCTGATGTACATGGTTTATGAAAATGTCCATCTGAAGTACATGGTTTTTGAAAATGTCCATCTGAAGTACATGGTTTATGAAAATGGTTTATGAAAATGTCCATCTGAAATACATGGATATTTTCATAAGCCATTTTCCCAAACCATCTGAAGTACATGGTTTATGAAAAGTCCATCTGAAGTACATGGTTTATGAAAATGTCCATCTGAAGTACATGGTTTGTGAATGTCCATCTGAAGTACGTGGTTTATGAAAATATCCATCTGAAGTACATGGTTTGTGAAAATGTCCATCTGAAGTTTATGGTTTATGAAAATGGTTTATAAAAATATCCATCTGAAGTACATGGTTTCTGAAAATATCCATCTGAAGTACATGGTTTCTGAAATATCCATCTGAAGTGCATGGTTTTGTTGGTGTATGGTTTATGAGAATGTCCATCTGAAGTGCATGGTTTAATGAAAATGGTTTTTGAAAATGTCCATCTGAAGTACAATGGTTTATGAAAATGGTTTTAGAAAAATGTCCATCTGAAGTAACGTGGTTTATGAAAATATCATCTATGGTACATGGTTTATGAAAATGTCCATCTGAAGTACATGTTTTGTGAAAATGGTCCATCTGAAGTACGTGGTTATTTATGAGACATGGTTATATGGTTTATGAATGTCCATCGGAAAGTAACATGGATATTTCAGGAAGAAATTGTCCCAAACCATACTGAAGTAACATGGTTTATGAAATGTCCATCTGAAAGTACATGGTTTAGTGAAAATGTCCATCATGAAGTACTGGTTATGAAAATGGTTATAAAAATATCCATCTGAGTACATGGTTTCTGAAAATATCCATCTGAAGTGCATGGTTTTTGTTGGTGTATGGTTTATGAGAATGTCCATCTGAAGTGCATGGTTTATGAAAATGGTTTTTGAAAATGTCCATCTGAAGTACATGGTTTATGAAAATGGTTTATAAAAATGTCCATCTGAAGTACATGGTTTATGAAAATATCCATCTGATGTACATGGTTTATGAAAATGTCCATCTGAAGTACATGGTTTTTGAAAATGTCCATCTGAAGTACATGGTTTATGAAAATGGTTTATGAAAATGTCCATCTGAAATACATGGATATTTTCATAAGCCATTTTCCCAAACCATCTGAAGTACATGGTTTATGAAAAGTCCATCTGAAGTACATGGTTTATGAAAATGTCCATCTGAAGTACATGGATTATGAAAATGTCCATCTGAAGTACATGGTTTTTGAAAATGTCCATCTGAAGTACATGGTTTATGAAAATGATTTATGAAAATGTCCATCTGAAATACATGGATATTTTCATAAGCCATTTTCCCAAACCATCTGAAGTACATGGTTTATGAAAATGTCCATCTGATGTACATGGTTTGTGAATGTCCATCTGAAGTACGTGGTTTATGAATAATTTCTTCTTCTGAAGGACATGGTTTATTAAAATGGTTTATGAAAATGTCCATCTGAAGTACATGGTTTATGAAAATGTCCATCTGAAGTACATGGTTTGTGAAAATGTCCATCTGAAGTTTATGGTTTATGAAAATGGTTTATAAAAATATCCATCTGAAGTACATGGTTTCTGAAAATATCCATCTGAAGTGCATGGTTTTTGTTGGTGTATGGTTTATGAGAATGTCCATCTGAAGTGCATGGTTTATGAAAATGGTTTTTGAAAATGTCCATCTGAAGTACATGGTTTATGAAAATGGTTTATAAAAATGTCCATCTGAAGTACGTGGTTTATGAAAATATCCATCTGATGTACATGGTTTATGAAAATGTCCATCTGAAGTACATGGTTTTTGAAAATGTCCATCTGAAGTACATGGTTTATGAAAATGTCCATCTGAAATACATGGATATTTTCATAAGCCATTTTCCCAAACCATCTGAAGTACATGGTTTATGAAAAGTCCATCTGAAGTACATGGTTTATGAAAATGTCCATCTGAAGTACATGGATTATGAAAATGTCCATCTGAAGTACATGGTTTTTGAAAATGTCCATCTGAAGTACATGGTTTATGAAAATGGTTTATGAAAATGTCCATCTGAAATACATGGATATTTTCATAAGCCATTTTCCCAAACCATCTGAAGTACATGGTTTATGAAAAGTCCATCTGAAGTACATGGTTTATGAAAATGTCCATCTGAAGTACATGGATTACGAAAATGTCCATCTGAAGTACATGGTTTTTGAAAATGTCCATCTGAAGTACATGGTTTATGAAAATGGTTTATGAAAATGTCCATCTGAAATACATGGATATTTTCATAAGCCATTTTCCCAAACCATCTGAAGTACATGGTTTATGAAAATATCCATCTGAAGTACATGGTTTATGAAAATGTCCATCTGAAGTAAATGGTTTATGAAAATGTCCATCTGAAGTAAATGGTTTATGAAAATGCCCATCTGAAGTACATGGTTTATGAAAATGTCCATCTGAAGTACATGGTTTATGAAAATGTCCATCTGAATAATATGGCTTATGAAAATATCCATCTGAAGTAAATGGTTTATGAAAATGGTTTATGAAAATGTCCATCTGAAGTAAATGGTTTATGAAAATGTCCATCTGAAGTTCATGGTTTCTGAAAATGGTTTATAAAAATATCCATCTGAAGTACATGGTTTCTGAAAATATCAATCTGAAGTGCATGGTTTGTTGGTGTATGGTTTATGAGAATGTCCATCTGAAGTGCATGGTTTATGAAAATGGTTTTTGAAAATGTCCATCTGAAGTGCATGGTTTATGAAAATGGTTTTTGAAAATGTCCATCTGAAGTACATGGTTTATGAAAATGGTTTATAAAAATGTCCATCTGAAGTACATGGTTTATGAAAATATCCATCTGATGTACATGGTTTATGAAAATGTCCATCTGAAGTACATGGATTATGAAAATGTCCATCTGAAGTACATTTTTTTTTGAAAATGTCCATCTGAAGTACATGGTTTATGAAAATGGTTTATGAAAATGTCCATCTGAAATACATGGATATTTTCATAAGCCATTTTCCCAAACCATCTGAAGTACATGGTTTATGAAAAGTCCATCTGAAGTACATGGTTTATGAAAATGTCCATCTGAAGTACATGGATTACGAAAATGTCCATCTGAAGTACATGGTTTTTGAAAATGTCCATCTGAAGTACATGGTTTATGAAAATGGTTTATGAAAATGTCCATCAGAAGTACATGGTTTATGAAAATATCCATCTGATGTACATGGTTTATGAAAATATCCATCTGAAGTACATGGTTTATGAAAATGTCCATCTGAAGTAAATGGTTTATGAAAATGTCCATCTGAAGTTCATGGTTTATGAAAACATCCATCTGAAGGACATGGTTCATGAAAATGCCCATCTGAAGTACATGTTCATAAGCCATTTTCCCAAACCATCTGAAGTACATGGTTTATGAAAATATCCATCTGAAGTACATGGTTTATGAAAATGTCCATCTGAAGTAAATGGTTTATGAAAATGTCCATCTGAAGTAAATGGTTTATGAAAATGCCCATCTGAAGTACATGGTTTATGAAAATGTCCATCTGAAGTACATGGTTTATGAAAATGTCCATCTGAATAATATGGCTTATGAAAATATCCATCTGAAGTAAATGGTTTATGAAAATGTCCATCTGAAGTTCATGGTTTCTGAAAATGGTTTATAAAAATATCCATCTGAAGTACATGGTTTCTGAAAATATCAATCTGAAGTGCATGGTTTGTTGGTGTATGGTTTATGAGAATGTCCATCTGAAGTGCATGGTTTATTAAAATGGTTTTTGAAAATGTCCATCAGAAGTACATGGTTTATGAAAATGGTTTATAAAAATATCCATCTGAAGTACATGGTTTCTGAAAATATCCATCTGAAGTACATGGTTTCTGAAAATATCCATCTGAAGTGCATGGTTTATGTTGGTGTATGGTTTATGAGAATGTCCATCTGAAGTGCATGGTTTATGAAAATGGTTTTTGAAAATGTCCATCTGAAGTACATGGTTTATGAAAATGTCCATCTGAAGTAAATGGTTTATGAAAATGTCCATCTGAATTGCATGGTTTATGAAAATGGTTCTTGAAAATGTCCATCTGAAGTACATGGTTTATGAAAATGTCCATCTGAATAATATGGCTTATGAAAATATCCATCTGAAGTAAATGGTTTATGAAAATGGTTTATGAAAATGTCCATCTGAAGTTCATGGTTTATGAAAACGTCCATCTGAAGGACATGGTTTATGAAAATGTCCATCTGAATAATATGGCTTATGAGAATGTCCATCTGAAGTGCATGGTTTATGAAAATGGTTTTTGAAAATGTCCATCTGAAGTACATGCTTTATGAAAATGGTTTATAAAAATGTCCATCTGAAGTACGTGGTTTATGAAAATATCCATCTGATGTACATGGTTTATGAAAATGTCCATCTGATGTACATGGTTTATGAAAATGTCCATCTGAAGTACATGGTTTTTGAAAATGTCCATCTGAAGTACATGGTTTATGAAAATGGTTTATGAAAATGTCCATCTGAAATACATGGATATTTTCATAAGCCATTTTCCCAAACCATCTGAAGTACATGGTTTATGAAAAGTCCATCTGAAGTACATGGTTTATGAAAATGTCCATCTGAAGTACATGGATTATGAAAATGTCCATCTGAAGTACATGGTTTTTGAAAATGTCCATCTGAAGTACAGGGTTTATGAAAATGGTTTATGAAAATGTCCATCTGAAATACATGGATATTTTCATAAGCCATTTTCCCAAACCATCTGAAGTACATGGTTTATGAAAAGTCCATCTGAAGTACATGGTTTATGAAAATGTCCATCTGAAGTACATGGATTATGAAAATGTCCATCTGAAGTACATGGTTTTTGAAAATGTCCATCTGAAGTACATGGTTTATGAAAATGGTTTATGAAAATTTCCATCTGAAATACATGGATTTTTCATAAGCCATTTTCCCAAACCATCTGAAGTACATGGTTTATGAAAATATCCATCTGAAGTACATGGTTTATGAAAATGTCCATCTGAAGTAAATTGTTTATGAAAACGTCCATCTGAAGTTCATGGTTTATGAAAACATCCATCTGAAGGACATGGTTCATGAAAATGCCCATCTGAAGTACATGGTTTATGAAAATGTCCATCTGAAGTACATGGTTTATGAAAATGTCCATCTGAATAATATGGCTTATGAAAATATCCATCTGAAGTAAATGGTTTATGAAAATTGTTTATGAAAATGTCCATCTGAAGTAAATGGTTTATGAAAATGTCCATCTGAAGTTCATGGTTTCTGAAAATGGTTTATAAAAATATCCATCTGAAGTACATGGTTTCTGAAAATATCCATCTGAAGTGCATGGTTTTTGTTGGTGTATGGTTTAGGAGAATGTCCATCTGAAGTGCATGGTTTATGAAAATGGTTTTTGAAAATGTCCATCTGAAGTACATGGTTTATGAAAATGGTTTATAAAAATGTCCATCTGAAGTACATGGTTTATGAAAATATCCATCTGATGTACATGGTTTATGAAAATGTCCATCTGAAGTACATGGTTTTTGAAAATGTCCATCTGAAGTACATGGTTTATGAAAATGGTTTATGAAAATGTCCATCTGAAATACATGGTTTATGAAAATGTCCATCTGAAGTACATGGTTTGTGAATGTCCATCTGAAGTACATGGTTTATGAAAATGTCCATCTGAAGTACATGGTTTGTGAATGTCCATCTGAAGTACGTGGTTTATGAATAATTTCTTCTTCTGAAGGACATGGTTTATTAAAATGGTTTATGAAAATGTCCATCTGAAGTACATGGTTTATGAAAATGTCCATCTGAAGTACATGGTTTATGAAAATGTCCATTTGAAGTACATGGTTTGTGAAAATGTCCATCTGAAGTTTATGGTTTATGAAAATGGTTTATAAAAATATCCATCTGAAGTACATGGTTTCTGAAAATATCCATCTGAAGTGCATGGTTTTTGTTGGTGTATGGTTTATGAGAATGTCCATCTGAAGTGCATGGTTTATGAAAATGGTTTTTGAAAATGTCCATCTGAAGTACATGGTTTATGAAAATGGTTTATAAAAATGTCCATCTGAAGTACGTGGTTTATGAAAATATCCATCTGATGTACATGGTTTATGAAAATGTCCATCTGAAGTACATGGTTTTTGAAAATGTCCATCTGAAGTACATGGTTTATGAAAATGGTTTATGAAAATGTCCATCTGAAATACATGGATATTTTCATAAGCCATTTTCCCAAACCATCTGAAGTACATGGTTTATGAAAAGTCCATCTGAAGTACATGGTTTATGAAAATGTCCATCTGAAGTACATGGTTTGTGAATGTCCATCTGAAGTACGTGGTTTATGAAAATATCCATCTGAAGTACATGGTTTGTGAAAATGTCCATCTGAAGTTTATGGTTTATGAAAATGGTTTATAAAAATATCCATCTGAAGTACATGGTTTCTGAAAATATCCATCTGAAGTACATGGTTTCTGAAAATATCCATCTGAAGTGCATGGTTTTTGTTGGTGTATGGTTTATGAGAATGTCCATCTGAAGTGCATGGTTTATGAAAATGGTTTTTGAAAATGTCCATCTGAAGTACATGGTTTATGAAAATGGTTTATAAAAATGTCCATCTGAAGTACGTGGTTTATGAAAATATCCATCTGATGTACATGGTTTATGAAAATGTCCATCTGAAGTACATGGTTTTTGAAAATGTCCATCTGAAGTACATGGTTTATGAAAATGGTTTATGAAAATGTCCATCTGAAATACATGGATATTTTCATAAGCCATTTTCCCAAACCATCTGAAGTACATGGTTTATGAAAAGTCCATCTGAAGTACATGGTTTATGAAAATGTCCATCTGAAGTACATGGATTATGAAAATGTCCATCTGAAGTACATGGTTTTTGAAAATGTCCATCTGAAGTACATGGTTTATGAAAATGGTTTATGAAAATGTCCATCTGAAATACATGGATATTTTCATAAGCCATTTTCCCAAACCATCTGAAGTACATGGTTTATGAAAAGTCCATCTGAAGTACATGGTTTATGAAAATGTCCATCTGAAGTACATGGATTACGAAAATGTCCATCTGAAGTACATGGTTTTTGAAAATGTCCATCTGAAGTACATGGTTTATGAAAATGGTTTATGAAAATGTCCATCTGAAATACATGGATATTTTCATAAGCCATTTTCCCAAACCATCTGAAGTACATGGTTTATGAAAATATCCATCTGAAGTACATGGTTTATGAAAATGTCCATCTGAAGTAAATGGTTTATGAAAATGTCCATCTGAAGTAAATGGTTTATGAAAATGCCCATCTGAAGTACATGGTTTATGAAAATGTCCATCTGAAGTACATGGTTTATGAAAATGTCCATCTGAATAATATGGCTTATGAAAATATCCATCTGAAGTAAATGGTTTATGAAAATTGTTTATGAAAATGTCCATCTGAAGTAAATGGTTTATGAAAATGTCCATCTGAAGTTCATGGTTTCTGAAAATGGTTTATAAAAATATCCATCTGAAGTACATGGTTTCTGAAAATATCCATCTGAAGTGCATGGTTTTTGTTGGTGTATGGTTTAGGAGAATGTCCATCTGAAGTGCATGGTTTATGAAAATGGTTTTTGAAAATGTCCATCTGAAGTACATGGTTTATGAAAATGGTTTATAAAAATGTCCATCTGAAGTACATGGTTTATGAAAATATCCATCTGATGTACATGGTTTATGAAAATGTCCATCTGAAGTACATGGTTTTTGAAAATGTCCATCTGAAGTACATGGTTTCTGAAAATATCCATCTGAAGTGCATGGTTTTTGTTGGTGTATGGTTTAGGAGAATGTCCATCTGAAGTGCATGGTTTATGAAAATGGTTTTTGAAAATGTCCATCTGAAGTAAATGGTTTATGAAAATGTCCATCTGAAGTTCATGGTTTCTGAAAATGGTTTATAAAAATATCCATCTGAAGTACATGGTTTCTGAAAATATCCATCTGAAGTGCATGGTTTTTGTTGGTGTATGGTTTAGGAGAATGTCCATCTGAAGTGCATGGTTTATGAAAATGGTTTTTGAAAATGTCCATCTGAAGTACATGGTTTATGAAAATGGTTTATAAAAATGTCCATCTGAAGTACATGGTTTATGAAAATATCCATCTGATGTACATGGTTTATGAAAATGTCCATCTGAAGTACATGGTTTTTGAAAATGTCCATCTGAAGTACATGGTTTATGAAAATGGTTTATGAAAATGTCCATCTGAAATACATGGATATTTTCATAAGCCATTTTCCCAAACCATCTGAAGTACATGGTTTATGAAAAGTCCATCTGAAGTACATGGTTTATGAAAATGTCCATCTGAAGTACATGGATTATGAAAATGTCCATCTGAAGTACATGGTTTTTGAAAATGTCCATCTGAAGTACATGGTTTATGAAAATGGTTTATGAAAATGTCCATCTGAAATACATGGACATTTTTATAAGCCATTTTCCCAAACCATCTGAAGTACATGGTTTATGAAAAGTCCATCTGAAGTACATGGTTTATGAAAATGTCCATCTGAAGTACATGGTTTGTGAATGTCCATCTGAAGTACGTGGTTTATGAATAATTTCTTCTTCTGAAGGACATGGTTTATTAAAATGGTTTATGAAAATGTCCATCTGAAGTACATGGTTTATGAAAATGTCCATCTGAAGTACATGGTTTATGAAAATGTCCATCTGAAGTTTATGGTTTATGAAAATGGTTTATAAAAATATCCATCTGAAGTACATGGTTTCTGAAAATATCCATCTGAAGTGCATGGTTTTTGTTGGTGTATGGTTTATGAGAATGTCCATCTGAAGTGCATGGTTTATGAAAATGGTTTTTGAAAATGTCCATCTGAAGTACATGGTTTATGAAAATGGTTTATAAAAATGTCCATCTGAAGTACGTGGTTTATGAAAATATCCATCTGATGTACATGGTTTATGAAAATGTCCATCTGAAGTACATGGATTATGAAAATGTCCATCTGAAGTACATGGTTTTTGAAAATGTCCATCTGAAGTACATGGTTTATGAAAATGGTTTATGAAAATGTCCATCTGAAATACATGGATATTTTCATAAGCCATTTTCCCAAACCATCTGAAGTACATGGTTTATGAAAAGTCCATCTGAAGTACATGGTTTATGAAAATGTCCATCTGAAGTACATGGATTACGAAAATGTCCATCTGAAGTACATGGTTTTTGAAAATGTCCATCTGAAGTACATGGTTTATGAAAATGGTTTATGAAAATGTCCATCTGAAATACATGGATATTTTCATAAGCCATTTTCCCAAACCATCTGAAGTACATGGTTTATGAAAATATCCATCTGAAGTACATGGTTTATGAAAATGTCCATCTGAAGTAAATGGTTTATGAAAATGTCCATCTGAAGTAAATGGTTTATGAAAATGCCCATCTGAAGTACATGGTTTATGAAAATGTCCATCTGAAGTACATGGTTTATGAAAATGTCCATCTGAATAATATGGCTTATGAAAATATCCATCTGAAGTAAATGGTTTATGAAAATGGTTTATGAAAATGTCCATCTGAAGTAAATGGTTTATGAAAATGTCCATCTGAAGTTCATGGTTTCTGAAAATGGTTTATAAAAATATCCATCTGAAGTACATGGTTTCTGAAAATATCAATCTGAAGTGCATGGTTTGTTGGTGTATGGTTTATGAGAATGTCCATCTGAAGTGCATGGTTTATGAAAATGGTTTTTGAAAATGTCCATCTGAAGTACATGGTTTATGAAAATGGTTTATAAAAATGTCCATCTGAAGTACATGGTTTATGAAAATATCCATCTGATGTACATGGTTTATGAAAATGTCCATCTGAAGTACATGGATTATGAAAATGTCCATCTGAAGTACATGGTTTTTGAAAATGTCCATCTGAAGTACATGGTTTATGAAAATGGTTTATGAAAATGTCCATCTGAAATACATGGATATTTTCATAAGCCATTTTCCCAAACCATCTGAAGTACATGGTTTATGAAAAGTCCATCTGAAGTACATGGTTTATGAAAATGTCCATCTGAAGTACATGGATTATGAAAATGTCCATCTGAAGTACATGGTTTTTGAAAATGTCCATCTGAAGTACATGGTTTATGAAAATAGTTTATGAAAATGTCCATCTGAAATACATGGATTTTTCATAAGCCATTTTCCCAAACCATCTGAAGTACATGGTTTATGAAAATATCCATCTGAAGTACATGGTTTATGAAAATGTCCATCTGAAGTAAATGGTTTATGAAAACGTCCATCTGAAGTTCATGGTTTATGAAAACATCCATCTGAAGGACATGGTTCATGAAAATGCCCATCTGAAGTACATGGTTTATGAAAATGTCCATCTGAAGTACATGGTTTATGAAAATGTCCATCTGAATAATATGGCTTATGAAAATATCCATCTGAAGTAAATGGTTTATGAAAATTGTTTATGAAAATGTCCATCTGAAGTAAATGGTTTATGAAAATGTCCATCTGAAGTTCATGGTTTCTGAAAATGGTTTATAAAAATATCCATCTGAAGTACATGGTTTCTGAAAATATCAATCTGAAGTGCATGGTTTGTTGGTGTATGGTTTATGAGAATGTCCATCTGAAGTACATGGTTTATGAAAATATCCATCTGATGTACATGGTTTATGAAAATGTCCATCTGAAGTACATGGATTATGAAAATGTCCATCTGAAGTACATGGTTTTTGAAAATGTCCATCTGAAGTACATGGTTTATGAAAATGGTTTATGAAAATGTCCATCTGAAATACATGGATATTTTCATAAGCCATTTTCCCAAACCATCTGAAGTACATGGTTTATGAAAAGTCCATCTGAAGTACATGGTTTATGAAAATGTCCATCTGAAGTACATGGATTATGAAAATGTCCATCTGAAGTACATGGTTTTTGAAAATGTCCATCTGAAGTACATGGTTTATGAAAATGGTTTATGAAAATGTCCATCTGAAATACATGAATATTTTCATAAGCCATTTTCCCAAACCATCTGAAGTACATGGTTTATGAAAAGTCCATCTGAAGTACATGGTTTATGAAAATGTCCATCTGAAGTACATGGATTATGAAAATGTCCATCTGAAGTACATGGTTTTTGAAAATGTCCATCTGAAGTACATGGTTTATGAAAATGGTTTATGAAAATGTCCATCTGAAATACATGGATTTTTCATAAGCCATTTTCCCAAACCATCTGAAGTACATGGTTTATGAAAATATCCATCTGAAGTACATGGTTTATGAAAATGTCCATCTGAAGTAAATGGTTTATGAAAACATCCATCTGAAGTTCATGGTTTATGAAAACATCCATCTGAAGGACATGGTTCATGAAAATGCCCATCTTAAGTACATGGTTTATGAAAATGTCCATCTGAAGTACATGGTTTTTGTTGGTGTATGGTTTAGGAGAATGTCCATCTGAAGTGCATGGTTTATGAAAATGGTTTTTGAAAATGTCCATCTGAAGTACATGGTTTATGAAAATGGTTTATAAAAATGTCCATCTGAAGTACATGGTTTATGAAAATATCCATCTGATGTACATGGTTTATGAAAATGTCCATCTGAAGTACATGGTTTTTGAAAATGTCCATCTGAAGTACATGGTTTCTGAAAATATCCATCTGAAGTGCATGGTTTTTGTTGGTGTATGGTTTAGGAGAATGTCCATCTGAAGTGCATGGTTTATGAAAATGGTTTTTGAAAATGTCCATCTGAAGTAAATGGTTTATGAAAATGTCCATCTGAAGTTCATGGTTTCTGAAAATGGTTTATAAAAATATCCATCTGAAGTACATGGTTTCTGAAAATATCCATCTGAAGTGCATGGTTTTTGTTGGTGTATGGTTTAGGAGAATGTCCATCTGAAGTGCATGGTTTATGAAAATGGTTTTTGAAAATGTCCATCTGAAGTACATGGTTTATGAAAATGGTTTATAAAAATGTCCATCTGAAGTACGTGGTTTATGAAAATATCCATCTGATGTACATGGTTTATGAAAATGTCCATCTGAAGTACATGGATTATGAAAATGTCCATCTGAAGTACATGGTTTTTGAAAATGTCCATCTGAAGTACATGGTTTATGAAAATGGTTTATGAAAATGTCCATCTGAAATACATGGATATTTTCATAAGCCATTTTCCCAAACCATCTGAAGTACATGGTTTATGAAAAGTCCATCTGAAGTACATGGTTTATGAAAATGTCCATTTGAAGTACATGGATTACGAAAATGTCCATCTGAAGTACATGGTTTTTGAAAATGTCCATCTGAAGTACATGGTTTATGAAAATGGTTTATGAAAATGTCCATCTGAAATACATGGATATTTTCATAAGCCATTTTCCCAAACCATCTGAAGTACATGGTTTATGAAAATATCCATCTGAAGTACATGGTTTATGAAAATGTCCATCTGAAGTAAATGGTTTATGAAAATGTCCATCTGAAGTAAATGGTTTATGAAAATGCCCATCTGAAGTACATGGTTTATGAAAATGTCCATCTGAAGTACATGGTTTATGAAAATGTCCATCTGAATAATATGGCTTATGAAAATATCCATCTGAAGTAAATGGTTTATGAAAATGGTTTATGAAAATGTCCATCTGAAGTAAATGGTTTATGAAAATGTCCATCTGAAGTACATGGTTTATGAAAATGTCCATCTGAAGTTTATGGTTTATGAAAATGGTTTATAAAAATATCCATCTGAAGTACATGGTTTCTGAAAATATCCATCTGAAGTGCATGGTTTTTGTTGGTGTATGGTTTATGAGAATGTCCATCTGAAGTGCATGGTTTATGAAAATGGTTTTTGAAAATGTCCATCTGAAGTACATGGTTTATGAAAATGGTTTATAAAAATGTCCATCTGAAGTACGTGGTTTATGAAAATATCCATCTGATGTACATGGTTTATGAAAATGTCCATCTGAAGTACATGGATTATGAAAATGTCCATCTGAAGTACATGGTTTTTGAAAATGTCCATCTGAAGTACATGGTTTATGAAAATGGTTTATGAAAATGTCCATCTGAAATACATGGATATTTTCATAAGCCATTTTCCCAAACCATCTGAAGTACATGGTTTATGAAAAGTCCATCTGAAGTACATGGTTTATGAAAATGTCCATCTGAAGTACATGGATTACGAAAATGTCCATCTGAAGTACATGGTTTTTGAAAATGTCCATCTGAAGTACATGGTTTATGAAAATGGTTTATGAAAATGTCCATCTGAAATACATGGATATTTTCATAAGCCATTTTCCCAAACCATCTGAAGTACATGGTTTATGAAAATATCCATCTGAAGTACATGGTTTATGAAAATGTCCATCTGAAGTAAATGGTTTATGAAAATGTCCATCTGAAGTAAATGGTTTATGAAAATGCCCATCTGAAGTACATGGTTTATGAAAATGTCCATCTGAAGTACATGGTTTATGAAAATGTCCATCTGAATAATATGGCTTATGAAAATATCCATCTGAAGTAAATGGTTTATGAAAATGTCCATCTGAAGTAAATGGTTTATGAAAATGTCCATCTGAAGTTCATGGTTTCTGAAAATGGTTTATAAAAATATCCATCTGAAGTACATGGTTTCTGAAAATATCAATCTGAAGTGCATGGTTTGTTGGTGTATGGTTTATGAGAATGTCCATCTGAAGTGCATGGTTTATGAAAATGGTTTTTGAAAATGTCCATCTGAAGTACATGGTTTATGAAAATGGTTTATAAAAATGTCCATCTGAAGTACATGGTTTATGAAAATATCCATCTGATGTACATGGTTTATGAAAATGTCCATCTGAAGTACATGGATTATGAAAATGTCCATCTGAAGTACATGGTTTTTGAAAATGTCCATCTGAAGTACATGGTTTATGAAAATGGTTTATGAAAATGTCCATCTGAAATACATGGATATTTTCATAAGCCATTTTCCCAAACCATCTGAAGTACATGGTTTATGAAAAGTCCATCTGAAGTACATGGTTTATGAAAATGTCCATCTGAAGTACATGGATTATGAAAATGTCCATCTGAAGTACATGGTTTTTGAAAATGTCCATCTGAAGTACATGGTTTATGAAAATAGTTTATGAAAATGTCCATCTGAAATACATGGATTTTTCATAAGCCATTTTCCCAAACCATCTGAAGTACATGGTTTATGAAAATATCCATCTGAAGTACATGGTTTATGAAAATGTCCATCTGAAGTAAATGGTTTATGAAAACGTCCATCTGAAGTTCATGGTTTATGAAAACATCCATCTGAAGGACATGGTTCATGAAAATGCCCATCTGAAGTACATGGTTTATGAAAATGTCCATCTGAAGTACATGGTTTATGAAAATGTCCATCTGAATAATATGGCTTATGAAAATATCCATCTGAAGTAAATGGTTTATGAAAATTGTTTATGAAAATGTCCATCTGAAGTAAATGGTTTATGAAAATGTCCATCTGAAGTTCATGGTTTCTGAAAATGGTTTATAAAAATATCCATCTGAAGTACATGGTTTCTGAAAATATCAATCTGAAGTGCATGGTTTGTTGGTGTATGGTTTATGAGAATGTCCATCTGAAGTACATGGTTTATGAAAATATCCATCTGATGTACATGGTTTATGAAAATGTCCATCTGAAGTACATGGATTATGAAAATGTCCATCTGAAGTACATGGTTTTTGAAAATGTCCATCTGAAGTACATGGTTTATGAAAATGGTTTATGAAAATGTCCATCTGAAATACATGGATATTTTCATAAGCCATTTTCCCAAACCATCTGAAGTACATGGTTTATGAAAAGTCCATCTGAAGTACATGGTTTATGAAAATGTCCATCTGAAGTACATGGATTATGAAAATGTCCATCTGAAGTACATGGTTTTTGAAAATGTCCATCTGAAGTACATGGTTTATGAAAATGGTTTATGAAAATGTCCATCTGAAATACATGAATATTTTCATAAGCCATTTTCCCAAACCATCTGAAGTACATGGTTTATGAAAAGTCCATCTGAAGTACATGGTTTATGAAAACATCCATCTGAAGGACATGGTTCATGAAAATGCCCATCTGAAGTACATGGTTTATGAAAATGTCCATCTGAAGTACATGGTTTATGAAAATGTCCATCTGAATAATATGGCTTATGAAAATATCCATCTGAAGTAAATGGTTTATGAAAATTGTTTATGAAAATGTCCATCTGAAGTAAATGGTTTATGAAAATGTCCATCTGAAGTTCATGGTTTCTGAAAATGGTTTATAAAAATATCCATCTGAAGTACATGGTTTCTGAAAATGTCCATCTGAAGTGCATGGTTTATGAAAATGGTTTTTGAAAATGTCCATCTGAAGTACATGGTTTATGAAAATGGTTTATAAAAATGTCCATCTGAAGTACATGGTTTATGAAAATATCCATCTGATGTACATGGTTTATGAAAATGTCCATCTGAAGTACATGGATTATGAAAATGTCCATCTGAAGTACATGGTTTTTGAAAATGTCCATCTGAAGTACATGGTTTATGAAAATGGTTTATGAAAATGTCCATCTGAAATACATGGATATTTTCATAAGCCATTTTCCCAAACCATCTGAAGTACATGGTTTATGAAAAGTCCATCTGAAGTACATGGTTTATGAAAATGTCCATCTGAAGTACATGGTTTGTGAATGTCCATCTGAAGTACGTGGTTTATGAATAATTTCTTCTTCTGAAGGACATGGTTTATTAAAATGGTTTATAAAAATGTCCATCTGAAGTAAATGGTTTATGAAAATATCCATCTGATGTACATGGTTTATGAAAATGTCCATCTGAAGTACATGGATTATGAAAATGTCCATCTGAAGTACATGGTTTTTGAAAATGTCCATCTGAAGTACATGGTTTATGAAAATGGTTTATGAAAATGTCCATCTGAAATACATGGATATTTTCATAAGCCATTTTCCCAAACCATCTGATGTACATGGTTTATGAAAATGTCCATCTGAAGTACATGGATTATGAAAATGTCCATCTGAAGTACATGGTTTTTGAAAATGTCCATCTGAAGTACATGGTTTATGAAAATGGTTTATGAAAATGTCCATCTGAAATACATGGATATTTTCATAAGCCATTTTCCCAAACCATCTGAAGTACATGGTTTATGAAAAGTCCATCTGAAGTACATGGTTTATGAAAATGTCCATCTGAAGTACATGGTTTGTGAATGTCCATCTGAAGTACGTGGTTTATGAATAATTTCTTCTTCTGAAGGACATGGTTTATGAAAATATCCATCTGAAGTACATGGTTTGTGAAAATGTCCATCTGAAGTTTATGGTTTATGAAAATGGTTTATAAAAATATCCATCTGAAGTACATGGTTTCTGAAAATATCCATCTGAAGTACATGGTTTCTGAAAATATCCATCTGAAGTGCATGGTTTATGTTGGTGTATGGTTTATGAGAATGTCCATCTGAAGTGCATGGTTTATGAAAATGGTTTTTGAAAATGTCCATCTGAAGTACATGGTTTATGAAAATGTCCTTCTGAAGTACATGGTTTATGAAAATGGTTCTTGAAAATGTCCATCTGAAATTCATGGTTTATGAAAACGTCCATCTGAAGGACATGGTTTATGAAAATGTCCATCTGAATAATATGGCTTATGAGAATGTCCATCTGAAGTGCATGGTTTATGAAAATGGTTTTTGAAAATGTCCATCTGAAGTACATGGTTTATGAGAATGTCCATCTGAAGTGCATGGTTTATGAATGATTTTTTTATCTGCAGTACATGGTTTATGAATGATTTTTTTATCTGCAGTACATGATTTAAAATGTTTACTCTCTGCAGTACATGATTTAAGAAAATGTCCATCTGAAGTACATGGTTTATGAAAATGGTTTTCATCTGGAGTACATGGCTTATTAAAATGGTTTTCATCTGAAGTGCATGGTTTATGAGAATGTCCATCTGAAGTGCATGGTTTATGAAAAGTCCATCTGAAGTACATGGTTTATGAAAAGTCCATCTGAAGTACATTGTTTATGAAAATGTCCATCTGAAGTACATGGATTATGAAAATGTCCATCTGAAGTACATGGTTTTTGAAAATGTCCATCTGAAGTACATGGTTTATGAAAATGGTTTATGAAAATGTCCATCTGAAATACATGGATATTTTCATAAGCCATTTTCCCAAACCATCTGAAGTACATGGTTTATGAAAAGTCCATCTGAAGTACATGGTTTATGAAAATGTCCATCTGAAGTACATGGATTACGAAAATGTCCATCTGAAGTACATGGTTTTTGAAAATGTCCATCTGAAGTACATGGTTTATGAAAATGGTTTATGAAAATGTCCATCTGAAATACATGGATATTTTCATAAGCCATTTTCCCAAACCATCTGAAGTACATGGTTTATGAAAATATCCATCTGAAGTACATGGTTTATGAAAATGTCCATCTGAAGTAAATGGTTTATGAAAATGTCCATCTGAAGTAAATGGTTTATGAAAATGCCCATCTGAAGTACATGGTTTATGAAAATGTCCATCTGAAGTACATGGTTTATGAAAATGTCCATCTGAATAATATGGCTTATGAAAATATCCATCTGAAGTAAATGGTTTATGAAAATTGTTTATGAAAATGTCCATCTGAAGTAAATGGTTTATGAAAATGTCCATCTGAAGTTCATGGTTTCTGAAAATGGTTTATAAAAATATCCATCTGAAGTACATGGTTTCTGAAAATATCCATCTGAAGTGCATGGTTTTTGTTGGTGTATGGTTTAGGAGAATGTCCATCTGAAGTGCATGGTTTATGAAAATGGTTTTTGAAAATGTCCATCTGAAGTACATGGTTTATGAAAATGGTTTATAAAAATGTCCATCTGAAGTACATGGTTTATGAAAATATCCATCTGATGTACATGGTTTATGAAAATGTCCATCTGAAGTACATGGTTTTTGAAAATGTCCATCTGAAGTACATGGTTTCTGAAAATATCCATCTGAAGTGCATGGTTTTTGTTGGTGTATGGTTTAGGAGAATGTCCATCTGAAGTGCATGGTTTATGAAAATGGTTTTTGAAAATGTCCATCTGAAGTAAATGGTTTATGAAAATGTCCATCTGAAGTTCATGGTTTCTGAAAATGGTTTATAAAAATATCCATCTGAAGTACATGGTTTCTGAAAATATCCATCTGAAGTGCATGGTTTTTGTTGGTGTATGGTTTAGGAGAATGTCCATCTGAAGTGCATGGTTTATGAAAATGGTTTTTGAAAATGTCCATCTGAAGTACATGGTTTATGAAAATGGTTTATAAAAATGTCCATCTGAAGTACATGGTTTATGAAAATATCCATCTGATGTACATGGTTTATGAAAATGTCCATCTGAAGTACATGGTTTTTGAAAATGTCCATCTGAAGTACATGGTTTATGAAAATGGTTTATGAAAATGTCCATCTGAAATACATGGATATTTTCATAAGCCATTTTCCCAAACCATCTGAAGTACATGGTTTATGAAAAGTCCATCTGAAGTACATGGTTTATGAAAATATCCATCTGAAGTACATGGATTATGAAAATGTCCATCTGAAGTACATGGTTTTTGAAAATGTCCATCTGAAGTACATGGTTTATGAAAATGGTTTATGAAAATGTCCATCTGAAATACATGGACATTTTTATAAGCCATTTTCCCAAACCATCTGAAGTACATGGTTTATGAAAAGTCCATCTGAAGTACATGGTTTATGAAAATGTCCATCTGAAGTACATGGTTTGTGAATGTCCATCTGAAGTACGTGGTTTATGAATAATTTCTTCTTCTGAAGGACATGGTTTATTAAAATGGTTTATGAAAATGTCCATCTGAAGTACATGGTTTATGAAAATGTCCATCTGAAGTACATGGTTTATGAAAATGTCCATCTGAAGTTTATGGTTTATGAAAATGGTTTATAAAAATATCCATCTGAAGTACATGGTTTCTGAAAATATCCATCTGAAGTGCATGGTTTTTGTTGGTGTATGGTTTATGAGAATGTCCATCTGAAGTGCATGGTTTATGAAAATGGTTTTTGAAAATGTCCATCTGAAGTACATGGTTTATGAAAATGTCCATCTGAAGTAAATGGTTTATGAAAATGTCCATCTGAATTGCATGGTTTATGAAAATGGTTCTTGAAAATGTCCATCTGAAATACATGGATATTTTCATAAGCCATTTTCCCAAACCATCTGAAGTACATGGTTTATGAAAAGTCCATCTGAAGTACATGGTTTATGAAAATGTCCATCTGAAGTACATGGTTTGTGAATGTCCATCTGAAGTACGTGGTTTATGAATAATTTCTTCTTCTGAAGGACATGGTTTATTAAAATGGTTTATAAAAATGTCCATCTGAAGTACATGGTTTATGAAAATATCCATCTGATGTACATGGTTTATGAAAATGTCCATCTGAAGTACATGGATTATGAAAATGTCCATCTGAAGTACATGGTTTTTGAAAATGTCCATCTGAAGTACATGGTTTATGAAAATGGTTTATGAAAATGTCCATCTGAAATACATGGATATTTTCATAAGCCATTTTCCCAAACCATCTGATGTACATGGTTTATGAAAATGTCCATCTGAAGTACATGGATTATGAAAATGTCCATCTGAAGTACATGGTTTTTGAAAATGTCCATCTGAAGTACATGGTTTATGAAAATGGTTTATGAAAATGTCCATCTGAAATACATGGATATTTTCATAAGCCATTTTCCCAAACCATCTGAAGTACATGGTTTATGAAAAGTCCATCTGAAGTACATGGTTTATGAAAATGTCCATCTGAAGTACATGGTTTATGAAAATGTCCATCTGAATAATATGGCTTATGAAAATATCCATCTGAAGTAAATGGTTTATGAAAATTGTTTATGAAAATGTCCATCTGAAGTAAATGGTTTATGAAAATGTCCATCTGAAGTTCATGGTTTCTGAAAATGGTTTATAAAAATATCCATCTGAAGTACATGGTTTCTGAAAATATCAATCTGAAGTGCATGGTTTGTTGGTGTATGGTTTATGAGAATGTCCATCTGAAGTGCATGGTTTATGAAAATGCTTTTTGAAAATGTCCATCTGAAGTACATGGTTTATGAAAATGGTTTATAAAAATGTCCATCTGAAGTACATGGTTTATGAAAATATCCATCTGATGTACATGGTTTATGAAAATGTCCATCTGAAGTACATGGATTATGAAAATGTCCATCTGAAGTACATGGTTTTTGAAAATGTCCATCTGAAGTACATGGTTTATGAAAATGGTTTATGAAAATGTCCATCTGAAATACATGGATATTTTCATAAGCCATTTTCCCAAACCATCTGAAGTACATGGTTTATGAAAAGTCCATCTGAAGTACATGGTTTATGAAAATGTCCATCTGAAGTACATGGTTTGTGAATGTCCATCTGAAGTACGTGGTTTATGAATAATTTCTTCTTCTGAAGGACATGGTTTATTAAAATGGTTTTTGAAAATGTCCATCAGAAGTACATGGTTTATGAAAATATCCATCTGAAGTACATGGTTTGTGAAAATGTCCATCTGAAGTTTATGGTTTATGAAAATGGTTTATAAAAATATCCATCTGAAGTACATGGTTTCTGAAAATATCCATCTGAAGTACATGGTTTCTGAAAATATCCATCTGAAGTGCATGGTTTATGTTGGTGTATGGTTTATGAGAATGTCCATCTGAAGTGCATGGTTTATGAAAATGGTTTTTGAAAATGTCCATCTGAAGTACATGGTTTATGAAAATGTCCATCTGAAGTAAATGGTTTATGAAAATGTCCATCTGAATTGCATGGTTTATGAAAATGGTTCTTGAAAATGTCCATCTGAAGTACATGGTTTATGAAAATGTCCATCTGAATAATATGGCTTATGAAAATATCCATCTGAAGTAAATGGTTTATGAAAATGTCCATCTGAAGGACATGGTTTATGAAAATGTCCATCTGAATAATATGGCTTATGAGAATGTCCATCTGAAGTGCATGGTTTATGAAAATGGTTTTTGAAAATGTCCATCTGAAGTACATGGTTTATGAAAATGGTTTATAAAAATGTCCATCTGAAGTACGTGGTTTATGAAAATATCCATCTGATGTACATGGTTTATGAAAATGTCCATCTGAAGTACATGGTTTTTGAAAATGTCCATCTGAAGTACATGGTTTATGAAAATGGTTTATGAAAATGTCCATCTGAAGTACATGGTTTATGAAAAGTCCATCTGAAGTACATGGTTTATGAAAAGTCCATCTGAAGTACATGGTTTATGAAAATGTCCATCTGAAGTACATGGATTATGAAAATGTCCATCTGAAGTACATGGTTTTTGAAAATGTCCATCTGAAGTACATGGTTTATGAAAATGTCCATCTGAAATACATGGATATTTTCATAAGCCATTTTCCCAAACCATCTGAAGTACATGGTTTATGAAAAGTCCATCTGAAGTACATGGTTTATGAAAATGTCCATCTGAAGTACATGGATTATGAAAATGTCCATCTGAAGTACATGGTTTTTGAAAATGTCCATCTGAAGTACATGGTTTATGAAAATGGTTTATGAAAATGTCCATCTGAAATACATGGATTTTTCATAAGCCATTTTCCCAAACCATCTGAAGTACATGGTTTATGAAAATATCCATCTGAAGTACATGGTTTATGAAAATGTCCATCTGAAGTAAATGGTTTATGAAAACGTCCATCTGAAGTTCATGGTTTATGAAAACATCCATCTGAAGGACATGGTTCATGAAAATGCCCATCTGAAGTACATGGTTTATGAAAATGTCCATCTGAAGTACATGGTTTATGAAAATGTCCATCTGAATAATATGGCTTATGAAAATATCCATCTGAAGTAAATGGTTTATGAAAATTTTTTATGAAAATGTCCATCTGAAGTAAATGGTTTATGAAAATGTCCATCTGAAGTTCATGGTTTCTGAAAATGGTTTATAAAAATATCCATCTGAAGTACATGGTTTCTGAAAATGTCCATCTGAAGTGCATGGCTTATGAAAATGGTTTTTGAAAATGTCCATCTGAAGTACATGGTTTATGAAAATGGTTTATAAAAATGTCCATCTGAAGTACATGGTTTATGAAAATATCCATCTGAAGTACATGGTTTATGAAAATGTCCATCTGAATAATATGGCTTATGAAAATATCCATCTGAAGTAAATGGTTTATGAAAATGGTTTATGAAAATGTCCATCTGAAGTAAATGGTTTATGAAAATGTCCATCTGAAGTTCATGGTTTCTGAAAATGGTTTATAAAAATATCCATCTGAAGTACATGGTTTCTGAAAATATCAATCTGAAGTGCATGGTTTGTTGGTGTATGGTTTATGAGAATGTCCATCTGAAGTGCATGGTTTATGAAAATGGTTTTTGAAAATGTCCATCTGAAGTACATGGTTTATGAAAATGGTTTATAAAAATGTCCATCTGAAGTACATGGTTTATGAAAATATCCATCTGATGTACATGGTTTATGAAAATGTCCATCTGAAGTACATGGATTATGAAAATGTCCATCTGAAGTACATGGTTTTTGAAAATGTCCATCTGAAGTACATGGTTTATGAAAATGGTTTATGAAAATGTCCATCTGAAATACATGGATATTTTCATAAGCCATTTTCCCAAACCATCTGAAGTACATGGTTTATGAAAAGTCCATCTGAAGTACATGGTTTATGAAAATGTCCATCTGAAGTACATGGTTTTTGAAAATGTCCATCTGAAGTACATGGTTTATGAAAATGGTTTATGAAAATGTCCATCTGAAATACATGGATATTTTCATAAGCCATTTTCCCAAACCATCTGAAGTACATGGTTTATGAAAAGTCCATCTGAAGTACATGGTTTATGAAAATGTCCATCTGAAGTACTTGGTTTGTGAATGTCCATCTGAAGTACGTGGTTTATGAATAATTTCTTCTTCTGAAGGACATGGTTTATTAAAATGGTTTTTGAAAATGTCCATCTGAAGTACATGGTTTATGAAAATATCCATCTGAAGTACATGGTTTGTGAAAATGTCCATCTGAAGTTTATGGTTTATGAAAATGGTTTGTGAAAATGTCCATCTGAAGTTTATGGTTTATGAAAATGGTTTATAAAAATATCCATCTGAAGTACATGGTTTCTGAAAATATCCATCTGAAGTACATGGTTTCTGAAAATATCCATCTGAAGTGCATGGTTTATGTTGGTGTATGGTTTATGAGAATGTCCATCTGAAGTGCATGGTTTATGAAAATGGTTTTTGAAAATGTCCATCTGAAGTACATGGTTTATGAAAATGTCCATCTGAAGTACATGGTTTATGAAAATGGTTCTTGAAAATGTCCATCTGAAGTACATGGTTTATGAAAATATCCATCTGAAGTACATGGTTTATGAAAATGTCCATCTGAAGTACATGGTTTATGAAAATGTCCATCTGAATAATATGGCTTATGAAAATATCCATCTGAAGTAAATGGTTTATGAAAATGGTTTATGAAAATGTCCATCTGAAGTTCATGGTTTATGAAAACGTCCATCTGAATAATATGGCTTATGAGAATGTCCATCTGAAGTGCATGGTTTATGAAAATGGTTTTTGAAAATGTCCATCTGAAGTACATGGTTTATGAGAATGTCCATCTGAAGTGCATGGTTTATGAATGATTTTTTTATCTGCAGTACATGGTTTATGAATGATTTTTTTATCTGCATTACATAATTTAAAATGTTTACTCTCTGCAGTACATGATTTAAGAAAATGTCCATCTGAAGTACATGGTTTATGAAAATGGTTTTCATCTGGAGTACATGGCTTATTAAAATGGTTTTCATCTGAAGTGCATGGTTTATGAGAATGTCCATCTGAAGTGCATGGTTTATGAAAATATCCATCTGAAGTACATGGTTTATGAGAATGTCCATCTGAAGTGCATGGTTTATGAATTATTTTTTTATCTGC
>QVTF01020961.1:0-68018 GCA_003573665.1 Oxygymnocypris stewartii
GTTGCCCCATTGACTTTCTATGGTGTAGGACCTAGCAACCACTCAGAACATCCTAGCAACCGCCTAGCAACGCCCTAGCAACCACCCAGAACACCCTAGCAACCGCCTAGCAACAACCCTAGCAACCGCCTAGCAACCGGGTGGTGTTTTTTGCCACTGCAAGCACCATTCACATTTTCTTCTGGAAATGTACATTCTAGTATTGTTATTACTATTCGCCCTGACCAAACTTCGGCGCGCTACTCCTCCCGCAGTTTTTGCCACAGAGCCATGAATGAGGTGTCAAAATGTGCGGCCTAATCGGGAATGGTGTGCTATGACTTTTATAAGCGATCGGGGGTACGATGTTCGCCCCAGGGGCGAAATAGCGGCCAAAAAAATGCAAAGACTTAACATTGCTAAAAACTTTGACGCCTCATAGCTCAGAGAGTGGATTTCACAGAAATGTGAAATTTGCCACATTTGAAGAGGCTGGCAGGCTCTGTAGGACCATACCTCAAAATGGGGTAAAAGTTGCACCCCTGGGGGGCAGGAGCGTCCCAAAGTTGCCCCATTGACTTTCTATGGTGTAGGACCTAGCAACCACCCAGAACACCCTAGCAACCGCCTAGCAACATCCCTAGCAACCGCCTAGCAACCGGGTGGTGTTTTTTGCCACTGCAAGCACCATTCACATTTTCTTCTGGAAATGTACATTCTAGTATTGTATTACTATTCGCCCTGACCAAACTTCGGCGCGCTACTCCTCCCGCAGTTTTTGCCACAGAGCCATGAATGAGGTGTCAAAACGTGCGGCCTAATCGGGAATGGTGTGCTATGACTTTTATAAGCGATCGGGGGTACGATGTTCGCCCCAGGGGCGAAATAGCGGCCAAAAAAAACGCATAGACTTAACATTGCGAAAAACTTTGACGCCTCATAGCTCAGAGAGTGGATTTCACAGAAATTTGAAATTTGCCACATTTGAAGAGGCTGGCAGGCTCTGTAGGACCATACCTCAAAATGGGGTAAAAGTTGCACCCCTGGGGGGCAGGAGCGTCCCAAAGTTGCCCCATTGACTTTCTATGGTGTAGGACCTAGCAACCACCCAGAACATCCTAGCAACCGCCTAGCAACGCCCTAGCAACCACCCAGAACACCCTAGCAACCGCCTAGCAACAACCCTAGCAACCGCCTAGCAACCGGGTGGTGTTTTTTGCCACTGCAAGCACCATTCACATTTTCTTCTGGAAATGTACATTCTAGTTAATGGTGCTTGCCATTTAAATGGCAAAGCACATTATTGTTATTGCTCATAGCTTATATTCTTCTTCTTCCAACATTTTATTTCGGCGCGCTACTCCTCCCGCAGTTTTTGTCACAGAGCCATGAATGAGGTGTCAAAACGTGCGGCCTAATCGGGAATCGTGTGCTATGACTTTTAATAAGCGATCGGGGGTACGATGTCGCCCCAGGGGCAAATAATCGCCCAAAAAGTCCCATTGACAATGCATTGGGCAAACTTTGGCGGGTCGTAGCTCAGAGCGAGAATTTCGTAGAAACTTATGAATCACCACACTTGAAGACGGCTGGCAGGCTCTGTAAGACCATACCTAAAATGGGGTAAAGTTGCACCCCTGGGGGGGCAGGAGCGTCCCAAAAGTTGCTCCCATGACTTCAATGGTGTAGGACGGCCCATGAAATGGGCCCGTCCTACACATAGAAACGGCTTTGCCAATTGAACATAACTCTGGATCACAGTGTCATAGAGACAAGGGGGCGGGCTCATTTGACTCAGATGACCAATCAGCATCTCAGGATCATTGTGAAGCTATCAAGCACACGCCCATAGCAACCATTTAGAGCACCTTAGCAACACGTCCCATAGACTTCCATTGAAAGAGATCAAAGGGATATCTCAGGATAGAAGTGTCATAGAAACATGAGGGTGGGCTCGTTTGACTCGGGGCAGCAAGCAGCCAATCCTGAATCACCTCAACACACACTGGCCACGCCTAGCAAACCATTGTCGACCACCTTAGCAACCAAATTCACAGACTCATAGCTCAGAGAGTGGATTTCGTAGAAATGTGAAATTTTGCCACATTTGAAAGAGGCTGACGGGCTCTGTAAGAACATACCACACAATGGGGTAAAACTTGCCACCCCTGGGGGGCCAAGAGCGTCCCAAAGTTGCCCCATTGACTTGAAACCGCTTTTCAATTGAACCATAACTCTGGATCACAGTGTCATAGAGACAAGGGGGCGGGCTCATTTGACTCAGACGACCAATCAGCATCTCAGGATCATTGTGAAGCTATCAAGCCACGCCCATAGCAACCATTTAGAGCACCTTAGCAACACGTCCCATAGACTTCCATTGAAAGAGATCAAAGGGATATCTCAGGATAGAAGTGTCATAGAAACATGAGGGTGGGCTCGTTTGACTCGGGGCAGCAAGAAGCCAATCCTGAATCACCTCAACACTCACTGGCCACGCCCTAGCAACCATTGTCGAGCACCTTAGCAACCAAATTCACAGAGGAATATCTTCCATTCTGAATGTCACAGAGGCGTGGGAGTTGGGTTATATCATTCATACTGACAAGAAGCCTTTGGGAGTATCGTGATTGCTAGCTGCCCAAGCCACTCCCTAGCAACCAAACAGAGTACCCTAGCAACCGTTTTGCAAGACCTATATCTCTGCATCAGAACATCGTATAGAGATGGGGGTTTGATTTATACATTCACACTGACTTTGGAGCTTCATGATTGGCAGCTGCCAAGCCACTCCCCTAGCAACCAAACAGAGTACCCTAGCAACCATTTGCAAGACCAATATCTCTGCATCAGAACATCGTATAGAGATGGGGGTTGGCTCTTTTGACTCATGCTAGCAAACAGGACTTGCTACATGCTACACATGCTAGCAGTGAATAGCTACATGCTAATAGCGCTTAGCTAAGTGCTAAATCATGCCAATAAAATGCTACAAACTCCATAGTAACCATCTGTGACAACTAACAACCACCTAGTAACAACATAGCAACCACTCAGATTACCCTAAATGCTAATAATGCTAACAACATGCTAGCAACATGCTAATCATGCTAGCAACATGCTAATCATGCTAGCAACATGCTAATCATGCTAAAATCATGCTAGCAACATGCTAATCATGCTAATCATGCTAGTAACATGCTAGCAACATGCTAATCATGCTGACAACATGCTAGTCACATGCTAATCATGCTAGCAACATGCTAAAAACATGCTAATCACGCTAAAATCATGCTAGCAACATGCTAATCATGCTAGCAACATGCTAGAAACATGCTAATCACGCTAGCAACATGCTAGCAACATGCTAATAATGCTAAAATCATGCTAGCAACATGCTACCAACGTCCCAAAGTTGCCCCATTGACTTGAAACCGCTTTCAATTGAACATAACTCTGGATCACAGTGTCATAGAGACAAGGGGGTGGGCTCATTTGATTCAGACGACCAATCAGCATCTCAGGATCATTGTGAAGCTATCAAGCCACGCCCCTAGCAACCAGTTAGAGCACCTTAGCAACACGTCCCATAGACTTCCATTGAAAGAGATCAAAGGGATATCTCAGGATAGAAGTGTCATAGAAACATGAGGGTGGGCTCGTTTGACTCGGGGCAGCAAGAAGCCAATCCTGAATCACCTCAACACTCACTGGCCACGCCCTAGCAACCATTGTCGAGCACCTTAGCAACCAAAATTCACAGAGGAATATCTTCCATTCTGAATGTCACAGAGGCGTGGGAGTTGGTTTATATCATTCATACTGACAAGAAGCCTTTGGAGTATCGTGATTGCTAGCTGCCAAGCCACTCCCTAGCAACCAAACAGAGTACCCTAGCAACCGTTTTGCAAGACCTATATCTCTGCATCAGAACATCGTATAGACATGGGGGTTGGTTTATACATTCACACTGACTTTGGAGCTTCATGATTGGCAGCTGCCAAGCCACTCCCTAGCAACCAAACAGAGTACCCTAGCAACCGTTTTGCAAGACCAATATCTCTGCATCAGAACATCGTATAGAGATGGGGGTTGGCTCTTTTGACTCATGCTAGCAAACAGGACTTGCTACACATGCTAGCAGTGAATAGCTACATGCTAATAGCGCTTAGCTAAGTGCTAAATCATGCCAATAAAATGCTACAAAACTCCATAGTAACCATCTGTGACAACTACCAACCACCTAGTAACAACATAGCAAACCACTCAGATTACCCTAAATGCTAATAATGCTAACAACATGCTAGCAACATGCTAATCATGCTAGCAACATGTTAGCAACATGCTAATCATGTTAAAATCATGTTAGCAACATGCTAATCATGCTAAAATCATGCTAGCAACATGCTAATCATGCTAGCAACATGCTAGCAACATGCTAATCATGCTAGCAACATGCTAGTCACATGCTAATCATGCTAGCAACATTGCTAAAAACATGCTAATCACGCTAAAATCATGCTAGCAACATGCTTGCAACATGCTAATCATGCTAGCAACATGCTAGAAACATGCTAATCACGCTAGCAACATGCTAGCAACATGCTAATAATGCTAAAATCATGCTAGCAACATGCTAGCAACATGCTAATTATGCTAGCAACATGCTAGCAACATGCTAATAATGCTAGCAACATGCTAATCACGCTAGCAACATGCTAGCAACATGCTAATAATGCTAACATCATGCTAGCAACATGCTAATCATGCTAGCAACATGCTAGCAACATGCTAATCACGCTAGCAACATGCTAGCAACATGCTAATCATGCTAGCAACATGCTAGCAACATGCTAATCATGCTAGCAACATGCTAGCTACATGCTAATCACGCTAAAATCATGCTAGCAACATGCTAATCATGCTAAAATCATGCTAGCAACATGCTAGCAACATGCTAATCATGCTAGCAACATGCTAGTCACATGCTAATCATGCTAGCAACATGTTAAAAACATGTTAATCACGTTAAAATCATGCTAGCAACATGCTAGCAACATGCTAATCATGCTAGAAAACATGCTAATCACGCTAGCAAACATGCTAGCAACATGCTAATCATGCTAGCAACATGCTAGCTACATGCTAATCACGCTAAAATCATGCTAGCAACATGCTAATCATGCTAAAATCATGCTAGCAACATGCTAATCATGCTAGTCACATGCTAATCATGCTAGCAACATGCTAAAAACATGTTAATCACGCTAAAATCATGCTAGCAACATGCTAGCAACATGCTAATCATGCTAGCAACATGCTAGAAACATGCTAATCACGCTAGCAACATGCTAGCAACATGCTAATAATGCTAAAATCATGCTAGCATCATGCTAGCAACATGCTAGAAACTGCTAATCATGCTAGCAACATGCTAATAATGCTAATATCATGCTAGCAACATGCTAGCAACATGCTAGCAACATGCTAATCATGCTAGCAACATGCTATCAACATGCTAATCACGCTAGCAACATGCTAGCAACATGCTAATCATGCTAGCAACATGCTAGCAACATGCTAATAATGCTAGCAACATGCTAATCATGCTAAAATCATGCTAGCATCATGCTAGCAACATGCTAGAAACATGCTAATCATGCTAGCAACATGCTAATAATGCTAATATCATGCTAGCAACATGCTAGCAACATGCTAATCATGCTAGCAACATGCTAATCACGCTAGCAACATGCTAGCAACATGCTAATCATGCTAGTAACATGCTAGCAACATGCTAATCATGCTAGCAACATGCTAGTCACATGCTAATCATGCTAAAAACATGCTAATCACGCTAAAATCATGCTAGCAACATGCTAGCAACATGCTAATCATGCTAGCAACATGCTAGAAACATGCTAATCACGCTAGCAACATGCTAGCAACATGCTAATAATGCTAAAATCATGCTAGCATCATGCTAGCAACATGCTAGCAACATGCTAATTATGCTAGCAACATGCTAGCAACATGCTAATAATGCTAGCAACATGCTAATCATGCTAGCAACATGCTAATCATGCTAGCAACATGCTAATCATGCTAGCAACATGCTAGCAACATGCTATAAACATGCTAATCACGCTAGCAACATGCTAGCAATGCTAAAATCATGCTAGCATCATGCTAGCAACATGCTAATAATGCTAAAATCATGCTAGCAACATGCTACCAACGTCCCAAAGTTGCCCCATTGACTTGAAACCGCTTTTCAATTGAACATAACTCTGGATCACAGTGTCATAGAGACAAGGGGGTGGGCTCATTTGATTCAGACGACCAATCAGCATCTCAGGATCATTGTGAAGCTATCAAGCCACGCCCCTAGCAACCAGTTAGAGCACCTTAGCAACACGTCCCATAGACTTCCATTGAAAGAGATCAAAGGGATATCTCAGGATAGAAGTGTCATAGAAACATGAGGGTGGGCTCGTTTGACTCGGGGCAGCAAGAAGCCAATCCTGAATCACCTCAACACTCACTGGCCACGCCCTAGCAACCATTGTCGAGCACCTTAGCAACCAAAATTCACAGAGGAATATCTTCCATTCTGAATGTCACAGAGGCGTGGGAGTTGGTTTATATCATTCATACTGACAAGAAGCCTTTGGAGTATCGTGATTGCTAGCTGCCAAGCCACTCCCTAGCAACCAAACAGAGTACCCTAGCAACCGTTTTGCAAGACCTATATCTCTGCATCAGAACATCGTATAGACATGGGGGTTGGTTTATACATTCACACTGACTTTGGAGCTTCATGATTGGCAGCTGCCAAGCCACTCCCTAGCAACCAAACAGAGTACCCTAGCAACCGTTTTGCAAGACCAATATCTCTGCATCAGAACATCGTATAGAGATGGGGGTTGGCTCTTTTGACTCATGCTAGCAAACAGGACTTGCTACACATGCTAGCAGTGAATAGCTACATGCTAATAGCGCTTAGCTAAGTGCTAAATCATGCCAATAAAATGCTACAAACTCCATAGTAACCATCTGTGACAACTACCAACCACCTAGTAACAACATAGCAACCACTCAGATTACCCTAAATGCTAATAATGCTAACAACATGCTAGCAACATGCTAATCATGCTAGCAACATGCTAGCAACATGCTAATCATGTTAAAATCATGTTAGCAACATGCTAATCATGCTAAAATCATGCTAGCAACATGCTAATCATGCTAGTAACATGCTAGCAACATGCTAATCATGCTAGCAACATGCTAGTCACATGCTAATCATGCTAGCAACATGCTAAAAACATGCTAATCACGCTAAAATCATGCTAGCAACATGCTAGCAACATGCTAATCATGCTAGCAACATGCTAGAAACATGCTAATCACGCTAGCAACATGCTAGCAACATGCTAATAATGCTAAAATCATGCTAGCAACATGCTAGCAACATGCTAATTATGCTAGCAACATGCTAGCAACATGCTAATAATGCTAGCAACATGCTAATCACGCTAGCAACATGCTAGCAACATGCTAATAATGCTAACATCATGCTAGCAACATGCTAATCATGCTAGCAACATGCTAGCAACATGCTAATCACGCTAGCAACATGCTAGCAACATGCTAATCATGCTAGCAACATGCTAGCAACATGCTAATCATGCTAGCAACATGCTAGCTACATGCTAATCACGCTAAAATCATGCTAGCAACATGCTAATCATGCTAAAATCATGCTAGCAACATGCTAGCAACATGCTAATCATGCTAGCAACATGCTAGTCACATGCTAATCATGCTAGCAACATGTTAAAAAACATGTTAATCACGTTAAAATCATGCTAGCAACATGCTAGCAACATGCTAATCATGCTAGAAACATGCTAATCACGCTAGCAACATGCTAGCAACATGCTAATCATGCTAGCAACATGCTAGCTACATGCTAATCACGCTAAAATCATGCTAGCAACATGCTAATCATGCTAAAATCATGCTAGCAACATGCTAATCATGCTAGTCACATGCTAATCATGCTAGCAACATGCTAAAAACATGTTAATCACGCTAAAATCATGCTAGCAACATGCTAGCAACATGCTAGAAACATGCTAATCACGCTAGCAACATGCTAGCAACATGCTAATAATGCTAAAATCATGCTAGCATCATGCTAGCAACATGCTAGAAACATGCTAATCATGCTAGCAACATGCTAATAATGCTAATATCATGCTAGCAACATGCTAGCAACATGCTAATCATGCTAGCAACATGCTATCAACATGCTAATCACGCTAGCAACATGCTAGCAACATGCTAATCATGCTAGCAACATGCTAGCAACATGCTAATAATGCTAGCAACATGCTAATCATGCTAAAATCATGCTAGCATCATGCTAGCAACATGCTAGAAACATGCTAATCATGCTAGCAACATGCTAATAATGCTAATATCATGCTAGCAACATGCTAGCAACATGCTAATCATGCTAGCAACATGCTATCAACATGCTAATCACGCTAGCAACATGCTAGCAACATGCTAATCATGCTAGTAACATGCTAGCAACATGCTAATCATGCTAGCAACATGCTAGTCACATGCTAATCATGCTAGCAACATGCTAAAAACATGCTAATCACGCTAAAATCATGCTAGCAACATGCTAGCAACATGCTAATCATGCTAGCAACATGCTAGAAACATGCTAATCACGCTAGCAACATGCTAGCAACATGCTAATAATGCTAAAATCATGCTAGCATCATGCTAGCAACATGCTAGCAACATGCTAATTATGCTAGCAACATGCTAGCAACATGCTAATAATGCTAGCAACATGCTAATCATGCTAGCAACATGCTAATCATGCTAGCAACATGCTAATCATGCTAGCAACATGCTAGCAACATGCTATAAACATGCTAATCACGCTAGCAACATGCTAGCAATGCTAAAATCATGCTAGCATCATGCTAGCAACATGCTAATCATGCTAGCAACATGCTAGCAACATGCTAATCACGCTAGCAACATGCTAATCATGCTAGCAACATGCTAGCAACATGCTAATCATGCTAGCAACATGCTAGCTACATGCTAATCACGCTAAAATCATGCTAGCAACATGCTAATCATGCTAAAATCATGCTAGCAACATGCTAGCAACATGCTAATCATGCTAGCAACATGCTAGTCACATGCTAATCATGCTAGCAACATGTTAAAAACATGTTAATCACGTTAAAATCATGCTAGCAACATGCTAGCAACATGCTAATCATGCTAGAAACATGCTAATCACGCTAGCAACATGCTAGCAACATGCTAATCATGCTAGCAACATGCTAGCTACATGCTAATCACGCTAAAATCATGCTAGCAACATGCTAATCATGCTAAAATCATGCTAGCAACATGCTAATCATGCTAGTCACATGCTAATCATGCTAGCAACATGCTAAAAACATGTTAATCACGCTAAAATCATGCTAGCAACATGCTAGCAACATGCTAATCATGCTAGCAACATGCTAGAAACATGCTAATCACGCTAGCAACATGCTAGCAACATGCTAATAATGCTAAAATCATGCTAGCATCATGCTAGCAACATGCTAGAAACATGCTAATCATGCTAGCAACATGCTAATAATGCTAATATCATGCTAGCAACATGCTAGCAACATGCTAATCATGCTAGCAACATGCTATCAACATGCTAATCACGCTAGCAACATGCTAGCAACATGCTAATCATGCTAGCAACATGCTAGCAACATGCTAATAATGCTAGCAACATGCTAATCATGCCAGCAACATGCTAGCAACATGCTAATCATGCTAGCAACATGCTAGCAACATTCTAATCATGCTAGCAAACATGCTAGAATAATGCTAGGAACATGTTAGCAACATTGTTAATCATGCTAGCAACATGCTAGCAACATGCTAATCATGCTAGCAACATGCTAACAACATGCTAATCATGCTAGCAACATGCTAACAACATGCTAATCATGCTAGCAACATGCTAGCAACATGCTAATCATGCTAGCAACATGCTAGTCACATGCTAATCATGCTAGCAACATGTTAAAAACATGTTAATCACGTTAAAATCATGCTAGCAACATGCTAATCATGCTAGCAACATGCTAGAAACATGCTAATCACGCTAGCAACATGCTAATCATGCTAGCAACATGCTAGCTACATGCTAATCACGCTAAAATCATGCTAGCAACATGCTAATCATGCTAAAATCATGCTAGCAACATGCTAATCATGCTAGCAACATGCTAGTCACATGCTAATCATGCTAGCAACATGCTAAAAACATGCTAATCACGCTAGCAACATGCTAGCAACATGTTAATAATGCTAAAATCATGCTAGCATCATGCTAGCAACATGCTAGAAACATGCTAATCATGCTAGCAACATGCTAGCAACATGCTAATAATGCTAATATCATGCTAGCATCATGCTAGCAACATGCTAGCAACATGCTAGCAACATGCTAATCACGCTAGCAACATGCTAGCAACATGCTAATCATGCTAGCAACATGCTAGCAACATGCTAATAATGCTAGCAACATGCTAATCATGCCAGCAACATGCTAGCAACATGCTAGCAACATGCTAATCATGCTAGCAACATGCTAGCAACATTCTAATCATGCTAGCAAACATGCTAGAATAATGCTAGGAACATGTTAGCAACATTGTTAATCATGCTAGCAACATGCTAATCATGCTAGCAACATGCTAGCAACATGCTAATCATGCTAGCAACATGCTAACAACATGCTAATCATGCCAGCAACATGCTAGCAACATGCTAATCATGCTAGCAACATGGTAACAAGATGCTAATCATGTTAAAAATATGATAGCAAACATGCTAGTCACTAGTATCTGTCCAGCGTCGAGTTTTGCCACTGCAAGCACCATTTCACATTTTCTTCTGGAAATGTACATTCTAGTATTGTTATTACTATTCGCCCAGACAATACTTCGGCACGCTACTCCTCCTGCAAAGTTTGTCATAGACCCATGAATGAGGTGTCAAAACGTGTGGCCTAGTCGGGAATGGTGTGCTATGACTTTTATAAGCGATCGGGGGTACGATGTTCGCCCCAGGGGCGAAATAGCGGCCAAAAAAAAACGCATAGACTTAACATTGCGAAAAACTTTGACGCCTCATAGCTCAGAGAGTGGATTTCACAGAAATGTGAAATTTGCCACATTTGAAGAGGCTGGCAGGCTCTGTAGGACCATACCTCAAAATGGGGTAAAAGTTGCACCCCTGGGGGGCAGGAGCGTCCCAAAGTTGCCCCATTGACTTTCTATGGTGTAGGACCTAGCAACCACCCAGAACATCCTAGCAACCGCCTAGCAACCACCCAGAACACCCTAGCAACCGCCTAGCAACAACCCTAGCAACCGCCTAGCAACCGGGTGGTGTTTTTTGCCACTGCAAGCACCATTCACATTTTCTTCTGGAAATGTACATTCTAGTTAATGGTGCTTGCCATTTAAATGGCAAAGCACATTATTGTTATTGCTCATACTTATTATTCTTCTTCTTCCACTTTTATTTCGGCGCGCTACTCCTCCCACAGTTTTTGTCACAGAGCCATGAATGAGGTGTCAAAACGTGCGGCCTAATCGGGAATCGTGTGCTCTGACTTTTATAAGCGATCGGGGGTACGATGTTCGCCCCAGGGGCAAATAATCGCCCAAAAAGTCCCATTGACAATGCATTGGGCAAACTTTGGCAGGTCGTAGCTCAGAGCGAGAATTTCGTAGAAACTTATGAATCACCACACTTGAAGAGGCTGGCAGGCTCTGTAAGACCATACCTCAAAATGGGGTAAAAGTTGCACCCCTGGGGGGCAGGAGCGTCCCAAAGTTGCCCCATTGACTTTCAATGGTGTAGGACGGCCCATGAAATGGGCCGTCCTTTCAATTGAACCGCTTTTCAATTGAACATAACTCTGGATCACAGTGTCATAGAGACAAGGGGGCGGGCTCATTTGACTCAGACGACCAATCAGCATCTCAGGATCATTGTGAAGCTATCAAGCCACGCCCATAGCAACCATTTAGAGCACCTTAGCAACACGTCCCATAGACTTCCATTGAAAGAGATCAAAGGGATATCTCAGGATAGAAGTGTCATAGAAACATGAGGGTGGGCTCGTTTGACTCGGGGCAGCAAGCTGCCAATCCTGAATCACCTCAACACACACTGGCCACGCCCTAGCAACCATTGTCGACCACCTTAGCAACCAAAATTCACAGACTCATAGCTCAGAGAGTGGATTTCGTAGAAATGTGAAATTTGCCACATTTGAAGAGGCTGACGGGCTCTGTAAGAACATACCACACAATGGGGTAAAACTTGCACCCCTGGGGGGCAAGAGCGTCCCAAAGTTGCCCCATTGACTTGAAACCGCTTTTCAATTGAACATAACTCTGGATCACAGTGTCATAGAGACAAGGGGGCGGGCTCATTTGACTCAGACGACCAATCAGCATCTCAGGATCATTGTGAAGCTATCAAGCCACGCCCCTAGCAACCATTTAGAGCACCTTAGCAACACGTCCCATAGACTTCCATTGAAAGAGATCAAAGGGATATCTCAGGATAGAAGTGTCATAGAAACATGAGGGTGGGCTCGTTTGACTCGGGGCAGCAAGCAGCCAATCCTGAATCACCTCAACACTCACTGGCCACGCCCTAGCAACCATTGTCGACCACCTTAGCAATCAAAATTCACAGAGGAATATCTTCCATTCTGAATGTCACAGAGGCGTGGGAGTTGGTTTATATCATTCACACTGACAAGAAGCCTTTGGAGTATCGTGATTGCTAGCTGCCAAGCCACTCCCTCGCAACCAAACAGAGTACCCTAGCAACCGTTTTGCAAGACCTATATCTCTGCATCAGAACATCGTATAGAGATGGGGGTTGGTTTATACATTCACACTGACTTTGGAGCTTCATGATTGGCAGCTGCCAAGCCACTCCCTAGCAACCAAACAGAGTACCCTAGCAACCGTTTTGCAAGACCAATATCTCTGCATCAGAACATCGTATAGAGATGGGGGTTGGCTCTTTTGACTCATGCTAGCAAACAGGACTTGCTACATGCTAGACATGCTAGCAGTGAATAGCTACATGCTAATAGCGCTTAGCTAAGTATTAAATCATGCCAATAAAATGCTACAAACTCCATAGTAACCATCTGTGACAACTACCAACCACCTAGTAACAACATAGCAACCACTCAGATTACCCTAAATGCTAATCATGCTAGCAACATGCTAGCAACATGCTAATCATGCTAGCAACATGCTAATCACGCTAAAATCATGCTAGCAACATGCTAATCATGCTAAAATCATGCTAAAATCATGCTAGCAACATGCTAATCATGCTAGCAACATGCTAGCAACATGCTAGTCACATGCTAATCATGCTAGCAAACATGCTAAAAACATGCAAATCACGCTAAAATCATGCTAGCAACATGCTAGCAACATGCTAATCACGCTAAAATCATGTTAGCAAACATGCTAATCATGCTAAAATCATGCTAGCAACATGCTAGCAACATGCTAATCATGCTAGCAACATGCTAGTCACATGCTAATCATGCTAGCAACATGCTAAAAACATGCTAATCACGCTAAAATCATGCTAGCAACATGCTAGCAACATGCTAATCATGCTAGCAACATGCTAGCAACATGCTAATAATGCTAAAATCATGCTAGCATCATGCTAGCAACATGCTAGCAACATGCTAATCATGTTAGCAAAATGCTAGCAACATGCTAATCATGCTAGCAACATGCTAATCATGCTAGCAACATGCTAGCAACATGCTAATCACGCTAAAATCATGCTAGCAACATGCTAATCATGCTAAAATCATGCTAGCAACATGCTAATCATGCTAGCAACATGCTAGCAACATGCTAGTCACATGCTAATAATGCTAGCAAACATGCTAAAAACATGCTAATCACGCTAAAATCATGCTAGCAACATGCTAGCAACATGCTAATCATGCTAGCAACATGCTAGCAACATGCTAATCACGCTAAAATCATGTTAGCAAACATGCTAATCATGCTAAAATCATGCTAGCAACATGCTAGCAACATGCTAATCATGCTAGCAACATGCTAGTCACATGCTAATCATGCTAGCAACATGCTAAAAACATGCTAATCACGCTAAAATCATGTTAGCAACATGCTAGCAACATGCTAATAATGCTAAAATCATGCTAGCATCATGCTAGCAACATGCTAGCAACATGCTAATCATGCTAGCAACATGCTAATCACGCTAGCAACATGCTAGAAACATGCTAATCATGCTAGCAACATGCTAAAAACATGCTAATCACGCTAAAATCATGCTAGCAACATGCTAGCAACATGCTAATCATGCTAGCAACATGCTAGAAACATGCTAATCACACTAGCAACATGCTAGCAACATGCTAATAATGCTAAAATCATGTTAGCATCATGCTAGCAACATGCTAGCAACATGCTAATCATGCTAGCAACATGTTAGCAACATGCTAATCACGCTAGCAACATGCTATCAACATGCTAATCATGCTAGCAACATGCTAGCAACATGCTAATCATGCTACCAACATGCTAATCATGCTAGCAACATGCTAAACATGCTAGCAACATGCTAATCACGCTAAAATCATGTTAGCAAACATGCTAATCATGCTAAAATCATGCTAGCAACATGCTAATCATGCTAGCAACATGCTAGTCACATGCTAATCATGCTAGCAACATGCTAAAAACATGCTAATCACGCTAAAATCATGCTAGCAACATGCTAGAAACATGCTAATCATGCTAGCAACATGCTAGCAACATGCTAATAATGCTAAAATCATGCTAGCAACATGCTAGCAACATGCTAATCATGCTAGCAACATGCTAGCAACATGCTAATCATGCTAGCAACATGCTATCAACATGCTAATCACGCTATCAACATGCTAGCAACATGCTAGAAACATGCTAATCATGCTAGCAACATGCTAATCATGCTAGCAACATGCTAGCAACATTCTAATCATGCTAGCAACATGCTAGCAACATGCTAATCATGTTAGCGACATGCTAGAATCATGTTAACAACATGCTAGCAACATGCTAATCATGCTAGCAACATGCTAATCATGCTAGCAACATGCTAGCAACAATGCTAATCATGCTAGCAACATGCTAACAACATGCTAATCATGCTAGCAACATGCTAGCAACATGCTAATCATGCTAGCGACATGCTAGCAACATGCTAATCATGCTAGCAACATGCTAATCATACTAGCAACATGATAAAATTATGCTAGCAACATGCTAGCAACATGCTAATCATGCTAGCAATATGGTAACAAGATGCTAATCATGCTAAAAATATGTTAGCAAACATGCTAGTCACTAGTATCTGTCCAGCGCCGAGTTTTGCCACTGCAAGCACCATTCACATTTTCTTCTGGAAATGTACATTCTAGTATTGTTATTACTATTCGCCCTGACCAAACTTCGGCGCGCTACTCCTCCCGCAGTTTTTGCCACAGAGCCATGAATGAGGTGTCAAAATGTGCGGCCTAATCGGGAATGGTGTGCTATGACTTTTATAAGCGATCGGGGGTACGATGTTCGCCCCAGGGGCGAAATAGCGGCCCAAAAAAACGCATAGACTTAACATTGCGAAAAACTTTGACGCCTCATAGCTCAGAGAGTGGATTTCACAGAAATGTGAAATTTGCCACATTTGAAGAGGCTGGCAGGCTCTGTAGGACCATACCTCAAAATGGGGTAAAAGTTGCACCCCTGGGGGGCAGGAGCGTCCCAAAGTTGCCCCATTGACTTTCTATGGTGTAGGACGGCCCATGAAATGGGCCGTCCTACACCATAGAAACCGCTTTTCAATTGAACATAACTCTGGATCACAGTGTCATAGAGACAAGGGGGCGGGCTCATTTGACTCAGACGACCAATCAGCATCTCAGGATCATTGTGAAGCTATCAAGCCACGCCCCTAGCAACCATTTAGAGCACCTTAGCAACACGTCCCATAGACTTCCATTGAAAGAGATCAAAGGGATATCTCAGGATAGAAGTGTCATAGAAACATGAGGGTGGGCTCGTTTGACTCGGGGCAGCAAGCAGCCAATCCTGAATCACCTCAACACTCACTGGCCACGCCCTAGCAACCATTGTCGAGCACCTTAGCAACCAAAATTCACAGAGGAATATCTTCCATTCTGAATGTCACAGAGGCGTGGGAGTTGGTTTATATCATTCATACTGACAAGAAGCCTTTGGAGTATCGTGATTGCTAGCTGCCAAGCCACTCCCTAGCAACCAAACAGAGTACCCTAGCAACCGTTTTGCAAGACCTATATCTCTGCATCAGAACATCGTAGAGAGATGGGGGTTGGTTTATACATTCACACTGACTTTGGAGCTTCATGATTGGCAGCTGCCAAGCCACTCCCTAGCAACCAAACAGAGTACCCTAGCAACCGTTTTGCAAGACCAATATCTCTGCATCAGAACATCGTATAGACATGGGGGTTGACTCTTTTGACTCATGCTAGCAAACAGGACTTGCTACATGCTACACATGCTAGCAGTGAATAGCTACATGCTAATAGCGCTTAGCTAAGTGTTAAATCATGCCAATAAAATGCTACAAACTCCATAGTAACCATCTGTGACAACTATCAACCACCTAGTAACACCATAGCAACCACCCAGATTACCCTACCAACCGCCTAGCAATGCCCTACATTACCCTAGCAACAGGGTGGTGTTTTTTGCCACTGCAAGCACCATTCACATTTTCTTCTGGAAATGTACATTCTAGTATTGTTATTACTATTCGCCCTGACCAAACTTCGGCGCGCTACTCCTCCCGCAGTTTTTGCCACAGAGCCATGAATGAGGTGTCAAAACGTGCGGCCTAATCGGGAATGGTGTGCTATGACTTTTATAAGCGATCGGGGGTACGATGTTCGCCCCAGGGGCGAAATAGCGGCCAAAAAAAACGCATAGACTTAACATTGCGAAAAACTTTGACGCCTCATAGCTCAGAGAGTGGATTTCACAGAAATGTGAAATTTGCCACATTTGAAGAGGCTGGCAGGCTCTGTAGGACCATACCTCAAAATGGGGTAAAAGTTGCACCCCTGGGGGGCAGGAGCGTCCCAAAGTTGCCCCATTGACTTTCTATGGTGTAGGACCTAGCAACCACCCAGAACATCCTAGCAACCGCCTAGCAACGCCCTAGCAACCACCCAGAACACCCTAGCAACCGCCTAGCAACAACCCTAGCAACCGCCTAGCAACCGGGTGGTGTTTTTTGCCACTGCAAGCACCATTCACATTTTCTTCTGGAAATGTACATTCTAGTTAATGGTGCTTGCCATTTTAATGGCAAAGCACAGTATTGTTATTGCTCATACTTATTATTATTCTTCTTCTTCCACTTTTATTTCGGCGCGCTACTCCTCCCACAGTTTTTGTCACAGAGCCATGAATGAGGTGTCAAAACGTGCGGCCTAATCGGGAATCGTGTGCTATGACTTTTATAAGCGATCGGGGGTACGATGTTTGCCCCAGGGGCAAAATAGGGGCAAAATCAAACGCATTGACTTAACATGGCGAAAAACTTTGACGCCTCGTAGCTCAGAGAGTGGATTTCACAGAAATGTGAAATTTGCCACATTGAAGAGGCTGGCAGGCTCTGTAAGACCACACCTCAAAATGGGGTAAAAGTTGCACCCCTGGGGGGCAGGAGCGTCCCAAAGTTGCCCCATTGACTTAACATTGCGAAAAAAATTTGACGCCTCGTAGCTCAGAGAGTGGATTTCACAGAAATGTGAAATTGGCCACATTTGAAGAGGCTGGCAGGCTCTGTAAGACCATACCTCAAAATGGGGTAAAAGTTGCACCCCTGGGGGGCAGGAGGGTACTAAAATTTGCCCCATTGACTTTCAATGGTGTAGGACGGCCCATGAAATGGGCCGTCCTTTCAATTGAAGCGCTTTTCAATTGAACATAACTCTGGATCACAGTGTCATAGAGACAAGGGGGCGGGCTCATTTGACTCAGACGACCAATCAGCATCTCAGGATCATTGTGAAGCTATCAAGCCACGCCCCTAGCAACCATTTAGAGCACCTTAGCAACACGTCCCATTGACTTCCATTGAAAGAGATCAAAGGGATATCTCAGGATAGAAGTGTCATAGAAACATGAGGGTGGGCTCGTTTGACTCGGGGCAGCAAGCAGCCAATCCTGAATCACCTCAACCACACACTGGCCACGCCCTAGCAACCATTGTCGACCACCTTAGCAACCAAATTCACAGACTCATAGCTCAGAGAGTGGATTTCGCAGAAATGTGAAATTTGCCACATTTCAAGAGCTGACGGGCTCTGTAGAACATACCACACAATGGGGTAAACTTGCACCCCTGGGGGGCAAGAGCGTCCCAAAGTTGCCCCATTGACTTGAAACCGCTTTTTCAATTGAACATAACTCTGGATCACAGTGTCATAGAGACAAGGGGGCGGGCTCATTTGACTCAGACGACCAATCAGCATCTCAGGATCATTGTGAAGCTATCAAGCCACGCCCCTAGCAACCATTTAGAGCACCTTAGCAACACGTCCCATAGACTTCCATTGAAAGAGATCAAAGGGATATCTCAGGATAGAAGTGTCATAGAAACATGAGGGTGGGCTCCTTTGTCTCGGGGCAGCAAGCAGCCAATCCTGAATCACCTCAACACTCACTGGCCACGCCCTAGCAACCATTGTCGATCACCTTAGCAACCAAATTTCACAGAGGAATATCTTCCATTCTGAATGTCACAGAGGCGTGGGAGTTGGTTTATATCATTCATACTGACAAGAAGCCTTTGGAGTATCGTGATTGCTAGCTGCCAAGCCACTCCCTAGCAACCAAACAGAGTACCCTAGCAACCGTTTTGCAAGACCTATATCTCTGCATCAGAACATCGTAGAGAGATGGGGGTTGGTTTATACATTCACACTGACTTTGGAGCTTCATGATTGGCAGCTGCCAAGCCACTCCCTAGCAACCAAACAGAGTACCCTAGCAACCATTTTGCAAGACCAATATCTCTGCATCAGAACATCGTATAGAGATGGGGGTTGGCTCTTTTGACTTATGCTAGCAAACAGGACTTGCTACATGCTACACATGCTAGCAGTGAATAGCTACATGCTAATAGCGCTTAGCTAAGTGCTAAATCATGCCAATAAAATGCTACAAACTCCATAGTAACCATCTGTGACAACTACCAACCACCTAGTAACAACATAGCAACCACTCAGATTACCCTAAATGCTAATCATGCTAGCAACATGCTAGCAACATGCTAATCATGCTAGCAACATGCTAATCATGCTAGCAACATGCTAGAAACATGCTAATCACGCTAGCAACATGCTAGCAACATGCTAATCATGCTAGCAACATGCTAGTCACATGCTAATCATGCTAGCAAACATGCTAAAAACATGCTAATCACGCTAAAATCATGCTAGCAACATGCTAGCAACATGCTAATCACGCTAAAATCATGCTAGCAACATGCTAGCAACATGCTAATCATGCTAGCAACATGCTAGCAACATGCTAATCATGCTAGCAACATGCTAATCACGCTAAAATCATGTTAGCAAACATGCTAATCATGCTAAAATCATGCTAGCAACATGCTAGCAACTGCTAATCATGCTAGCAACATGCTAGCAACATGCTAATCACGCTAGCAACATGCTAGCAACATGCTAATTGTGCTAGCAACATGCTAGCAACATGCTAATCACGCTAAAATCATGCTAGCAAACATGCTAATCATGCTAAAATCATGCTAGCAACATGCTAGCAACATGCTAATCATGCTAGCAACACACTAGTCACATGCTAATCATGCTAGCAACATGCTAGCAACATGCTAGTCACATGCTAATCATGCTAGCAACATGCTAAAAACATGCTAATGACGCTAAAATCATGCTAGCAACATGCTAGCAACATGCTAATCATGCTAGCAACATGCTAGAAACATGCTAATCACACTAGCAACATGCTAGCAACATGCTAATCATGCTAGCAACATGCTAGCATTATGCTAGCAACATGCTAATCATGCTAGTAACATGCTAGCAACATGCTAATCATGCTAGCAACATGCTAGAAACATGCTAATCACACTAACAACATGCTAGCAACATGCTAATAATGCTAAAATCATGCTAGCATTATGCTAGCAACATGCTAGCCATATGCTAATCATGCTAGCAACATGCTTATCATGCTAGCGACATGCTAAATAATGCTAGCAACATGCTAATCATACTAGCAACATGATAAAATCATGCTAGCAACATGATAAAATCATGCTAGCAACATGCTAGCAACATGCTAATCATGCTAGCAATATGGTAACAAGATGCTAATCATGCTAAAAATATGCTAGCAAACATGCTAGTCACTAGTATCTGTCCAGCGCCGAGTTTTGCCACTGCAAGCACCATTCACATTTTCTTCTGGAAATGTACATTCTAGTATTGTTATTACTATTCGCCCTGACCAAACTTCGGCGCGCTACTCCTCCCGCAGTTTTTGCCACAGAGCCATGAATGAGGTGTCAAAACGTGCGGCCTAATCGGGAATGGTGTGCTATGACTTTTATAAGCGATCGGGGGTACGATGTTCGCCCCAGGGGCGAAATAGCGGCCAAAAAAAACGCATAGACTTAACATTGCGAAAAACTTTGACGCCTCATAGCTCAGAGAGTGAATTTCACAGAAATGTGAAATTTGCCACATTTGAAGAGGCTGGCAGGCTCTGTAGGACCATACCTCAAAATGGGGTAAAAGTTGCACCCCTGGGGGGCAGGAGCGTCCCAAAGTTGCCCCATTGACTTTCTATGGTGTAGGACCTAGCAACCACCCAGAACATCCTAGCAACCGCCTAGCAACGCCCTAGCAACCACCCAGAACACCCTAGCAACCGCCTAGCAACAACCCTAGCAACCGCCTAGCAACCGGGTGGTGTTTTTTGCCACTGCAAGCACCATTCACATTTTCTTCTGGAAATGTACATTCTAGTTAATGGTGCTTGCCATTTTAATGGCAAAGCACAGTATTGTTATTGCTCATACTTATTATTATTCTTCTTCTTCCACTTTTATTTCGGCGCGCTACTCCTCCCACAGTTTTTGTCACAGAGCCATGAATGAGGTGTCAAACGTGCGGCCTAATCGGGAATCGTGTGCTATGACTTTTATAAGCGATCGGGGGTACGATGTTTGCCCCAGGGGCAAAATAGGGGCAAAATCAAACGCATTGACTTAACATGGCGAAAAACTTTGACGCCTCGTAGCTCAGAGAGTGGATTTCACAGAAATGTGAAATTTGCCACATTTGAAGAGGCTGGCAGGCTCTGTAAGACCACACCTCAAAATGGGGTAAAAGTTGCACCCCTGGGGGGCAGGAGCGTCCCAAAGTTGCCCCATTGACTTAACATTGCGAAAAAAATTTGACGCCTCGTAGCTCAGAGAGTGGATTTCACAGAAATGTGAAATTGGCCACATTTGAAGAGGCTGGCAGGCTCTGTAAGACCATACCTCAAAATGGGGTAAAAGTTGCACCCCTGGGGGGCAGGAGGGTACTAAAATTTGCCCCATTGACTTTCAATGGTGTAGGACGGCCCATGAAATGGGCCGTCCTTTCAATTGAAGCGCTTTTCAATTGAACATAACTCTGGATCACAGTGTCATAGAGACAAGGGGGCGGGCTCATTTGACTCAGACGACCAATCAGCATCTCAGGATCATTGTGAAGCTATCAAGCCACGCCCCTAGCAACCATTTAGAGCACCTTAGCAACACGTCCCATTGACTTCCATTGAAAGAGATCAAAGGGATATCTCAGGATAGAAGTGTCATAGAAACATGAGGGTGGGCTCGTTTGACTCGGGGCAGCAAGCAGCCAATCCTGAATCACCTCAACACACACTGGCCACGCCCTAGCAACCATTGTCGACCACCTTAGCAACCAAAATTCACAGACTCATAGCTCAGAGAGTGGATTTCGCAGAAATATGAAATTTGCCACATTTCAAGAAGCTGACGGGCTCTGTAAGAACATACCACACAATGGGGTAAAACTTGCACCCCTGGGGGGCAAGAGCGTCCCAAAGTTGCCCCATTGACTTGAAACCGCTTTTCAATTGAACATAACTCTGGATCACAGTGTCATAGAGACAAGGGGGCGGGCTCATTTGACTCAGACGACCAATCAGCATCTCAGGATCATTGTGAAGCTATCAAGCCACGCCCCTAGCAACCATTTAGAGCACCTTAGCAACACGTCCCATAGACTTCCATTGAAAGAGATCAAAGGGATATCTCAGGATAGAAGTGTCATAGAAACATGAGGGTGGGCTCGTTTGTCTCGGGGCAGCAAGCAGCCAATCCTGAATCACCTCAACACTCACTGGCCACGCCCTAGCAACCATTGTCGAGCACCTTAGCAACCAAAATTCACAGAGGAATATCTTCCATTCTGAATGTCACAGAGGCGTGGGAGTTGGTTTATATCATTCATACTGACAAGAAGCCTTTGGAGTATCGTGATTGCTAGCTGCCAAGCCACTCCCTAGCAACCAAACAGAGTACCCTAGCAACCGTTTTGCAAGACCTATATCTCTGCATCAGAACATCGTAGAGAGATGGGGGTTGGTTTATACATTCACACTGACTTTGGAGCTTCATGATTGGCAGCTGCCAAGCCACTCCCTAGCAACCAAACAGAGTACCCTAGCAACCGTTTTGCAAGACCTATATCTCTGCATCACAACATCGTATAGAGATGGGGGTTGGCTCTTTTGACTCATACTAGCAAACAGGACTTGCTACATGCTACACATGCTAGCAGTGAATAGCTACATGCTAATAGCGCTTAGCTAAGTATTAAATCATGCCAATAAAATGCTACAAACTCCATAGTAACCATCTGTGACAACTACTGACCACCTAGTAACACCATAGCAACCACTCAGATAACCCTAAATGCTAATCATGCTAGCAACATGCTAGCAACATGCTAATCATGCTAGCAATATGGTAACAAGATGCTAATCATGCTAAAAAATATGCTAGCAAACATGCTAGTCACTAGTATCTGTCCAGCGCCGAGTTTTGCCACTGCAAGCACCATTCACATTTTCTTCTGGAAATGTACATTCTAGTATTGTTATTACTATTCGCCCTGACCAAACTTCGGCGCGCTACTCCTCCCGCAGTTTTTGCCACAGAGCCATGAATGAGGTGTCAAACGTGCGGCCTAATCGGGAATGGTGTGCTATGACTTTTATAAGCGATCGGGGGTACGATGTTCGCCCCAGGGGCGAAATAGCGCCCCAAAAAAAACACATAGACTTAACATTGCGAAAAAATTTGACGCCTCGTAGCTCAGAGAGTGGATTTCACAGAAATTTGAAATTTGCCACATTTGAAGAGACTGGCAGGCTCTGTAAGACCATACCTCAAAATGGGGTAAAAGTTGCACCCCTGGGGGGCAGGAGCGTCCCAAAGTTGCCCCATTGACTTTCTATGGTGTAGGACGGCCCATGAAATGACCTAGCAACCACCCAGAACATCCTAGCAACCGCCTAGCAACGCCCTAGCAACCACCCAGAACACCCTAGCAACCGCCTAGCAAAAACCCTAGCAACCGCCTAGCAACCGGGTGGTGTTTTTGCCACTGCAAGCACCATTCACATTTTCTTCTGGAAATGTACATTCTAGTATTGTTATTACTATTCACCCTGACCAAACTTCGGCGCGCTACTCCTCCCGCAGTTTTTGCCACAGAGCCATGAATGAGGTGTCAAAACGTGCGGCCTAATCGGGAATGGTGTGCTATGACTTTTATAAGCGATCGGGGGTACGATGTTCGCCCCAGGGGCGAAATAGCGGCCAAAAAAAACGCATAGACTTAACAATGTGAAAAACTTTGACGCCTCATATTTCAGAGAGTGGATTTCACAGAAATGTGAAATTTGCCACATTTGAAGAGGCTGGCAGGCTCTGTAGGACCATACCTCAAAATGGGGTAAAAGTTGCACCCCTGGGGGGCAGGAGCGTCCTAAAGTTGCCCCATTGACTTTCTATGGTGTAGGACCTAGCAACCACCCAGAACATCCTAGCAACCGCCTAGCAACGCCCTAGCAACCACCCAGAAAACCCTAGCAACCGCCTAGCAACAACCCTAGCAACCGCCTAGCAACCGGGTGGTGTTTTTTGCCACTGCAAGCACCATTCACATTTTCTTCTGGAAATGTACATTCTAGTATTGTTATTACTATTCGCCCTGACCAAACTTCGGCGCGCTACTCCTCCCGCAGTTTTTGCCACAGAGCCATGAATGAGGTGTCAATACGTGCGGCCTAATCGGGAATGGTGTGCTATGACTTTTATAAGCGATCGGGGGTACGATGTTCGCCCCAGGGGCGAAATAGCGGCCAAAAAAAACGCATAGACTTAACATTGCGAAAAACTTTGACGCCTCATAGCTCAGAGAGTGGATTTCACAGAAATGTGAAATTTGCCACATTTGAAGAGGCTGGCAGGCTCTGTAGGACCATACCTCAAAATGGGGTAAAAGTTGCACCCCTGGGGGGCAGGAGCGTCCCAAAGTTGCCCCATTGACTTTCTATGGTGTAGGACCTAGCAACCACCCAGAACATCCTAGCTACCGCCTAGCAACACCCTAGCAACCACCCAGAACACCCTAGCAACCGCCTAGCAACAACCCTAGCAACCGCCTAGCAACCGGGTGGTGTTTTTTGCCACTGCAAGCACCATTCACATTTTCTTCTGGAAATGTACATTCTAGTTAATGGTGCTTGCCATTTTAATGGCAAAGCACAGTATTGTTATTGCTCATACTTATTATATTCTTCTTCTTCCACTTTTATTTCGGCGCGCTACTCCTCCCACAGTTTTTGTCACAGAGCCATGAATGAGGTGTCAAAACGTGCGGCCTAATCGGGAATCGTGTGCTATGACTTTTATAAGCGATCGGGGGTACGATGTTTGCCCCAGGGGCAAAATAGGGGCAAAATCAAACGCATTGACTTAACATGGCGAAAAACTTTGACGCCTCGTAGCTCAGAGAGTGGATTTCACAGAAATGTGAAATTTGCCACATTTGAAGAGGCTGGCAGGCTCTGTAAGACCACACCTCAAAATGGGGTAAAAGTTGCACCCCTGGGGGGCAGGAGCGTCCCAAAGTTGCCCCATTGACTTAACATTGCGAAAAAAATTTGACGCCTCGTAGCTCAGAGAGTGGATTTCACAGAAATGTGAAATTGGCCACATTTGAAGAGGCTGGCAGGCTCTGTAAGACCATACCTCAAAATGGGGTAAAAGTTGCACCCCTGGGGGGCAGGAGGGTACTAAAATTTGCCCCATTGACTTTCAATGGTGTAGGACGGCCCATGAAATGGGCCGTCCTTTCAATTGAAGCGCTTTTCAATTGAACATAACTCTGGATCACAGTGTCATAGAGACAAGGGGGCGGGCTCATTTGACTCAGACGACCAATCAGCATCTCAGGATCATTGTGAAGCTATCAAGCCACGCCCCTAGCAACCATTTAGAGCACCTTAGCAACACGTCCCATTGACTTCCATTGAAAGAGATCAAAGGGATATCTCAGGATAGAAGTGTCATAGAAACATGAGGGTGGGCTCGTTTGACTCGGGGCAGCAAGCAGCCAATCCTGAATCACCTCAACACACACTGGCCACGCCCTAGCAACCATTGTCGACCACCTTAGCAACCAAAATTCACAGACTCATAGCTCAGAGAGTGGATTTCGCAGAAATGTGAAATTTGCCACATTTCAAGAAGCTGACGGGCTCTGTAAGAACATACCACACAATGGGGTAAAACTTGCACCCCTGGGGGCAAGAGCGTCCCAAAGTTGCCCCATTGACTTGAAACCGCTTTTCAATTGAACATAACTCTGGATCACAGTGTCATAGAGACAAGGGGGCGGGCTCATTTGACTCAGACGACCAATCAGCATCTCAGGATCATTGTGAAGCTATCAAGCCACGCCCCTAGCAACCATTTAGAGCACCTTAGCAACACGTCCCATAGACTTCCATTGAAAGAGATCAAAGGGATATCTCAGGATAGAAGTGTCATAGAAACATGAGGGTGGGCTCCTTTGTCTCGGGGCAGCAAGCAGCCAATCCTGAATCACCTCAACACTCACTGGCCACGCCCTAGCAACCATTGTCGATCACCTTAGCAACCAAATTTCACAGAGGAATATCTTCCATTCTGAATGTCACAGAGGCGTGGGAGTTGGTTTATATCATTCATACTGACAAGAAGCCTTTGGAGTATCGTGATTGCTAGCTGCCAAGCCACTCCCTAGCAACCAAACAGAGTACCCTAGCAACCGTTTTGCAAGACCTATATCTCTGCATCAGAACATCGTAGAGAGATGGGGGTTGGTTTATACATTCACACTGACTTTGGAGCTTCATGATTGGCAGCTGCCAAGCCACTCCCTAGCAACCAAACAGCAACCAAACAGAGTACCCTAGCAACCGTTTTGCAAGACCTATATCTCTGCATCAGAACATCGTATAGAGATGGGGGTTGGTTTATACATTCACACTGACTTTGGAGCTTCATGATTGGCAGCTGCCAAGCCACTCCCTAGCAACCAAACAGAGTACCCTAGCAACCGTTTTGCAAGACCAATATCTCTGCATCAGAACATCGTATAGAGATGGGGGTTGGCTCTTTTGACTCATGCTAGCAAACAGGACTTGCTACATGCTACACATGCTAGCAGTGAATAGCTACATGCTAATAGCGCTTAGCTAAGTGCTAAATCATGCCAATAAAATGCTACAAACTCCATAGTAACCATCTGTGACAACTACCAACCACCTAGTAACACCATAGCAACCACCCAGATTACCCTAAATGCTAATCATGCTAGCAACATGCTAGAAACATGCTAATCACGCTAGCAACATGCTAGCAAACATGCTAATCATGCTAGCAACATGCTAAAAACATGCTAATCATGCTAAAATCATGCTAGCAACATGCTAATCATGCTAAAATCATGCTAGCAACATGCTAATCATGCTAACAACAGGCTAGCAACATGCTAATCATGCTAGCAACAAGTTAGTCACATGCTAATCATGCTAGCAACATGCTAGAAACATGCTAATCACACTAAAATCATGCTAGCAACATGCTAGCAACATGCTAATAATGCTAAAATCATGCTAGCATCATGCTAGCAACATGCTAGCAACATGCTAATCATGCTAGCAACATGCTAGCAACATGCTAGCAACATGCTAATCATGCTAGCAACATGGTAGCAACATGCTAATCATGCTAGCAACATGCTAGCAACATGCTAGCAACATGCTAATCATGCTAGCAACATGCTAATCATGCTAGAAACATGTTAACAACATGCTAGCAACATGCTAATCATGCTAGCAACATGCTAATCATGCTAGCAACATGGTAACAAGATGCTAATCATGCTAGCAACCACCCAGAACACCCTAGCAACCACCTAGCAACACCCTAGCAACCACCCAGAACACCCTAGCAACCGCCTAGCAACCACCCAGAACACCCTAGAAACCACCTAGCAACACCCTAGCAACCACCCAGAACAACCTAGCAACCGCCTAGCAACCACCCAGATCACCCTAGCAACCGCCTAGCAACCACCCAGAACACCCTCAAAATGGGGTAAAAGTTGCACCCCTGGGGGGCAGGAGCGTCCCAAAGTTGCCCCATTGACTTTCTATGGTGTAGGACCTAGCAACCACCCAGAACATCCTAGCAACCGCCAAGCAACGCCCTAGCAACCACCCAGAACACCCTAGCAACCGCCTAGCAACAACCCTAGCAACCGCCTAGCAACCGGGTGGTGTTTTTTGCAACTGCAAGCACCATTCACATTTTCTTCTGGAAATGTACATTCTAGTTAATGGTGCTTGCCATTTTAATGGCAAAGCACAGTATTGTTATTGCTCATACTTATTATTATTCTTCTTCTTCCACTTTTATTTCGGCGCGCTACTCCTCCCACAGTTTTTGTCACAGAGCCATGAATGAGGTGTCAAAACGTGCGGCCTAATCGGGAATCGTGTGCTATGACTTTTATAAGCGATCGGGGGTACGATGTTTGCCCCAGGGGCAAAATAGGGGCAAAATCAAACGCATTGACTTAACATGGCGAAAAACTTTGACGCCTCGTAGCTCAGAGAGTGGATTTCACAGAAATGTGAAATTTGCCACATTTGAAGAGGCTGGCAGGCTCTGTAAGACCACACCTCAAAATGGGGTAAAAGTTGCACCCCTGGGGGGCAGGAGCGTCCCAAAGTTGCCCCATTGACTTAACATTGCGAAAAAAATTTGACGCCTCGTAGCTCAGAGAGTGGATTTCACAGAAATGTGAAATTGGCCACATTTGAAGAGGCTGGCAGGCTCTGTAAGACCATACCTCAAAATGGGGTAAAAGTTGCACCCCTGGGGGGCAGGAGGGTACTAAAATTTGCCCCATTGACTTTCAATGGTGTAGGACGGCCCATGAAATGGGCCGTCCTTTCAATTGAAGCGCTTTTCAATTGAACATAACTCTGGATCACAGTGTCATAGAGACAAGGGGGCGGGCTCATTTGACTCAGACGACCAATCAGCATCTCAGGATCATTGTGAAGCTATCAAGCCACGCCCCTAGCAACCATTTAGAGCACCTTAGCAACACGTCCCATTGACTTCCATTGAAAGAGATCAAAGGGATATCTCAGGATAGAAGTGTCATAGAAACATGAGGGTGGGCTCGTTTGACTCGGGGCAGCAAGCAGCCAATCCTGAATCACCTCAACACACACTGGCCACGCCCTAGCAACCATTGTCGACCACCTTAGCAACCAAAATTCACAGACTCATAGCTCAGAGAGTGGATTTCGCAGAAATGTGAAATTTGCCACATTTCAAGAAGCTGACGGGCTCTGTAAGAACATACCACACAATGGGGTAAAACTTGCACCCCTGGGGGGCAAGAGCGTCCCAAAGTTGCCCCATTGACTTGAAACCGCTTTTCAATTGAACATAACTCTGGATCACAGTGTCATAGAGACAAGGGGGCGGGCTCATTTGACTCAGACGACCAATCAGCATCTCAGGATCATTGTGAAGCTATCAAGCCACGCCCCTAGCAACCATTTAGAGCACCTTAGCAACACGTCCCATAGACTTCCATTGAAAGAGATCAAAGGGATATCTCAGGATAGAAGTGTCATAGAAACATGAGGGTGGGCTCGTTTGTCTCGGGGCAGCAAGCAGCCAATCCTGAATCACCTCAACACTCACTGGCCACGCCCTAGCAACCATTGTCGAGCACCTTAGCAACCAAAATTCACAGAGGAATATCTTCCATTCTGAATGTCACAGAGGCGTGGGAGTTGGTTTATATCATTCATACTGACAAGAAGCCTTTGGAGTATCGTGATTGCTAGCTGCCAAGCCACTCCCTAGCAACCAAACAGAGTACCCTAGCAACCGTTTTGCAAGACCTATATCTCTGCATCAGAACATCGTAGAGAGATGGGGGTTGGTTTATACATTCACACTGACTTTGGAGCTTCATGATTGGCAGCTGCCAAGCCACTCCCTAGCAACCAAACAGAGTACCCTAGCAACCGTTTTGCAAGACCTATATCTCTGCATCACAACATCGTATAGAGATGGGGGTTGGCTCTTTTGACTCATACTAGCAAACAGGACTTGCTACATGCTACACATGCTAGCAGTGAATAGCTACATGCTAATAGCGCTTAGCTAAGTATTAAATCATGCCAATAAATGCTACAAACTCCATAGTAACCATCTGTGACAACTACTGACCACCTAGTAACACCATAGCAACCACTCAGATTACCCTAAATGCTAATCATGCTAGCAACATGCTAGCAACATGCTAATCATGCTAGCAATATGGTAACAAGATGCTAATCATGCTAAAAAATATGCTAGCAAACATGCTAGTCACTAGTATCTGTCCAGCGCCGAGTTTTGCCACTGCAAGCACCATTCACATTTTCTTCTGGAAATGTACATTCTAGTATTGTTATTACTATTCGCCCTGACCAAACTTCGGCGCGCTACTCCTCCCGCAGTTTTTGCCACAGAGCCATGAATGAGGTGTCAAAACGTGCGGCCTAATCGGGAATGGTGTGCTATGACTTTTATAAGCGATCGGGGGTACGATGTTCGCCCCAGGGGCGAAATAGCGGCCAAAAAAAACGCATAGACTTAACATTGCAAAAAACTTTGACGCCTCATAGCTCAGAGAGTGAATTTCACAGAAATGTGAAATTTGCCACATTTCAAGAGGCTGGCAGGCTCTGTAGGACCATACCTCAAAATGGGGTAAAAGTTGCACCCCTGGGGGGCAGGAGCGTCCCAAAGTTGCCCGATTGACTTTGTATGGTGTAGGACCTAGCAACCACCCAGAACATCCTAGCAACCGCCTAGCAACGCCCTAGCAACCACCCAGAACACCCTAGCAACCGCCTAGCAACAACCCTAGCAACCGCCTAGCAACCGGGTGGTGTTTTTTGCCACTGCAAGCACCATTCACATTTTCTTCTGGAAATGTACATTCTAGTATTGTAATTACTATTCGCCCTGACCAAACTTCGGCGCGCTACTCCTCCCGCAGTTTTTGCCACAGAGCCATGAATGAGGTGTCAAAACGTGCGGCCTAATCGGGAATGGTGTGCTATGACTTTTATAAGCGATCGGGGGTACGATGTTCGCCCCAGGGGCGAAATAGCGCCCCAAAAAAACACATAGACTTAACATTGCGAAAAAATTTGACGCCTCGTAGCTCAGAGAGTGGATTTCACAGAAATTTGAAATTTGCCACATTTGAAGAGACTGGCAGGCTCTGTAAGACCATACCTCAAAATGGGGTAAAAGTTGCACCCCTGGGGGGCAGGAGCGTCCCAAATTTGCCCCATTGACTTTCTATGGTGTAGGACGGCCCATGAAATGACCTAGCAACCACCCAGAACATCCTAGCAACCGCCTAGCAACGCCCTAGCAACCACCCAGAACACCCTAGCAACCACCTAGCAAAAACCCTAGCAAACCGCCTAGCAACCGGGTGGTGTTTTTTGCCACTGCAAGCACCATTCACATTTTCTTCTGGAAATGTACATTCTAGTTAATGGTGCTTGCCATTTTAATGGCAAAGCACAGTATTGTTATTGCTCATACTTATTATTATTCTTCTTCTTCCACTTTTATTTCGGCGCGCTACTCCTCCCACAGTTTTTGTCACAGAGCCATGAATGAGGTGTCAAAACGTGCGGCCTAATCGGGAATCGTGTGCTATGACTTTTATAAGCGATCGGGGGTACGATGTTTGCCCCAGGGGCAAAATAGGGGCAAAATCAAACGCATTGACTTAACATGGCGAAAAACTTTGACGCCTCGTAGCTCAGAGAGTGGATTTCACAGAAATGTGAAATTTGCCACATTTGAAGAGGCTGGCAGGCTCTGTAAGACCACACCTCAAAATGGGGTAAAAGTTGCACCCCTGGGGGGCAGGAGCGTCCCAAAGTTGCCCCATTGACTTAACATTGCGAAAAAAATTTGACGCCTCGTAGCTCAGAGAGTGGATTTCACAGAAATGTGAAATTGGCCACATTTGAAGAGGCTGGCAGGCTCTGTAAGACCATACCTCAAAATGGGGTAAAAGTTGCACCCCTGGGGGGCAGGAGGGTACTAAAATTTGCCCCATTGACTTTCAATGGTGTAGGACGGCCCATGAAATGGGCCGTCCTTTCAATTGAAGCGCTTTTCAATTGAACATAACTCTGGATCACAGTGTCATAGAGACAAGGGGGCGGGCTCATTTGACTCAGACGACCAATCAGCATCTCAGGATCATTGTGAAGCTATCAAGCCACGCCCCTAGCAACCATTTAGAGCACCTTAGCAACACGTCCCATTGACTTCCATTGAAAGAGATCAAAGGGATATCTCAGGATAGAAGTGTCATAGAAACATGAGGGTGGGCTCGTTTGACTCGGGGCAGCAAGCAGCCAATCCTGAATCACCTCAACACACACTGGCCACGCCCTAGCAACCATTGTCGACCACCTTACCAACCAAAATTCACAGACTCATAGCTCAGAGAGTGGATTTCGCAGAAATGTGAAATTTGCCACATTTCAAGAAGCTGACGGGCTCTGTAAGAACATACCACACAATGGGGTAAAACTTGCACCCCTGGGGGGCAAGAGCGTCCCAAAGTTGCCCCATTGACTTGAAACCGCTTTTCAATTGAACATAACTCTGGATCACAGTGTCATAGAGACAAGGGGGCGGGCTCATTTGACTCAGACGACCAATCAGCATCTCAGGATCATTGTGAAGCTATCAAGCCACGCCCCTAGCAACCATTTAGAGCACCTTAGCAACACGTCCCATAGACTTCCATTGAAAGAGATCAAAGGGATATCTCAGGATAGAAGTGTCATAGAAACATGAGGGTGGGCTCGTTTGTCTCGGGGCAGCAAGCAGCCAATCCTGAATCACCTCAACACTCACTGGCCACGCCCTAGCAACCATTGTCGAGCACCTTAGCAACCAAAATTCACAGAGGAATATCTTCCATTCTGAATGTCACAGAGGCGTGGGAGTTGGTTTATATCATTCATACTGACAAGAAGCCTTTGGAGTATCGTGATTGCTAGCTGCCAAGCCACTCCCTAGCAACCAAACAGAGTACCCTAGCAACCGTTTTGCAAGACCTATATCTCTGCATCAGAACATCGTAGAGAGATGGGGGTTGGTTTATACATTCACACTGACTTTGGAGCTTCATGATTGGCAGCTGCCAAGCCACTCCCTAGCAACCAAACAGAGTACCCTAGCAACCGTTTTGCAAGACCTATATCTCTGCATCACAACATCGTATAGAGATGGGGGTTGGCTCTTTTGACTCATACTAGCAAACAGGACTTGCTACATGCTACACATGCTAGCAGTGAATAGCTACATGCTAATAGCGCTTAGCTAAGTATTAAATCATGCCAATAAAATGCTACAAACTCCATAGTAACCATCTGTGACAACTACTGACCACCTAGTAACACCATAGCAACCACTCAGATTACCCTAAATGCTAATCATGCTAGCAACATGCTAGCAACATGCTAATCATGCTAGCAATATGGTAACAAGATGCTAATCATGCTAAAAAATATGCTAGCAAACATGCTAGTCACTAGTATCTGTCCAGCGCCGAGTTTTGCCACTGCAAGCACCATTCACATTTTCTTCTGGAAATGTACATTCTAGTATTGTTATTACTATTCGCCCTGACCAAACTTCGGCGCGCTACTCCTCCCGCAGTTTTTGCCACAGAGCCATGAATGAGGTGTCAAAACGTGTGGCCTAATCGGGAATGGTGTGCTATGACTTTTATAAGCGATCGGGGGTACGATGTTCGCTCCAGGGGCGAAATAGCGGCCAAAAAAAACGCATAGACTTAACATTGCGAAAAACTTCGACGCCTCATAGCTCAGAGAGTGGATTTCACAGAAATGTGAAATTTGCCACATTTGAAGAGGCTGGCAGGCTCTGTAGGACCATACCTCAAAATGGGGTAAAAGTTGCACCCCTGGGGGGCAGGAGCGTCCCAAAGTTGCCCCATTGACTTTCTATGGTGTAGGACCTAGTAACCACCCAGAACTTCCTAGCAACCGCCTAGCAACGCCCTAGCAACCACCAGAACACCCTAGCAAACCGCCTAGCAACAACCCTAGCAACCGCCTAGCAACCGGGTGGTGTTTTTTGCCACTGCAAGCACCATTCACATTTTCTTCTGGAAATGTACATTCTAGTATTGTAATTACTATTCGCCCTGACCAAACTTCGGCGCGCTACTCCTCCCGCAGTTTTTGCCACAGAGCCATGAATGAGGTGTCAAAACGTGCGGCCTAATCGGGAATGGTGTGCTATGACTTTTATAAGCGATCGGGGGTACGATGTTCACCCCAGGGGCGAAATAGCGGCCAAAAAAAACGCATAGACTTAACATTGCGAAAAACTTTGACGCCTCGTAGCTCAGAGAGTGGATTTCACAGAAATGTGAAATTTGCCACATTTGAAGAGGCTGGCAGGCTCTGTAAGACCATACCTCAAAATGGGGTTAAAGTTGCACCCTTGGGGGGCAGGAGCGTCCCAAAGTTGCCCCATTGACTTTCTATGGTGTAGGACGGCCCATGAAATGACCTAACAACCACCCAGAACATCCTAGCAACCGCCTAGCAACGACCTAGCAACCACCCAGAACACCCTAGCAACCGCCTAGCAACAACCCTAGCAACGCCCTAGCAACCGGGTGGTGTTTTTTGCCACTGCAAGCACCATTCACATTTTCTTCTGGAAATGTACATTCTAGTTAATGGTGCTTGCCATTTTAATGGCAAAGCACAGTATTGTTATTGCTCATACTTATTATTATTATTCTTCTTCTTCCACTTTTATTTCGGCGCGCTACTCCTCCCACAGTTTTTGTCACAGAGCCATGAATGAGGTGTCAAAACGTGCGGCCTAATCGGGAATCGTGTGCTATGACTTTTATAAGCGATCGGGGGTACGATGTTTGCCCCAGGGGCAAAATAGGGGCAAAATCAAACGCATTGACTTAACATGGCGAAAAACTTTGACGCCTCGTAGCTCAGAGAGTGGATTTCACAGAAGTGTGAAATTTGCCACATTTCAAGAGGCTGGCAGGCTCTGTAAGACCATACCTCAAAATGGGGTAAAAGTTGCACCCCTGGGGGGCAGGAGCGTCCCAAAGTTGCCCCATTGACTTTACATTGCGAAAAACTTTTGACGCCTCGTAGCTCAGAGAGTGGATTTCACAGAAATGTGAAATTTGCCACATTTGAAGAGGCTGGCAGGCTCTGTAAGACCATACCTCAAAATGGGGTAAAAGTTGCACCCCTGGGGGGCAGGAGGGTACTAAAATTTGCCCCATTGACTTTCAATGGTGTAGGACGGCCCATGAAATGGGCCGTCCTCTCAATTGAACCGCTTTTCAATTGAACATAACTCTGGATCACAGTGTCATAGAGACAAGGGGGCGGGCTCATTTGACTCAGACGACCAATCAGCATCTCAGGATCATTGTGAAGCTATCAAGCCACGCCCCTAGCAACCATTTAGAGCACCTTAGCAACACGTCCCATAGACTTCCATTGAAAGAGATCAAAGGGATATCTCAGGATAGAAGTGTCATAGAAACATGAGGGTGGGCTCGTTTGACTCGGGGCAGCAAGCAGCCAATCCTGAATCACCTCAACACACACTGGCCACGCCCTAGCAACCATTGTCGACCACCTTAGCAACCAAAATTCACAGACTCATAGCTCAGAGAGTGGATTTCGTAGAAATGTGAAATTTGCCACATTTGAAGAGGCTGACGGGCTCTGTAAGAACATACCACACAATGGGGTAAAACTTGCACCCCTGGGGGGCAAGAGCGTCCCAAAGTTGCCCCATTGACTTGAAACCGCTTTTCAATTGAACATAACTCTGGATCACAGTGTCATAGAGACAAGGGGGCGGGCTCATTTGACTCAGACGACCAATCAGCATCTCAAGATCATTGTGAAGCTATCAAACCACGCCCCTAGCAACCATTTAGAGCACCTTAGCAACACGTCCCATAGACTTCCATTGAAAGAGATCAAAGGGATATCTCAGGATAGAAGTGTCATAGAAACATGAGGGTGGGCTCGTTTGACTCGGGGCAGCAAGCAGCCAATCCTGAATCACCTCAACACTCACTGGCCACGCCCTAGCAACCATTGTCGACCACCTTAGCAACCAAAATTCACAGAGGAATATCTTCCATTCTGAATGTCACAGAGGCGTGGGAGTTGGTTTATATCATTCACACTGACAAGAAGCCTTTGGAGTATCGTGATTGCTAGCTGCCAAGCCACTCCCTAGCAACCAAACAGAGTACCCTAGCAACCGTTTTTGCAAGACCTATATCTCTGCATCAGAACATCGTATAGAGATGGGGGTTGGTTTATACATTCACACTGACTTTGAAGCTTCATGATTGGCAGCTGCCAAGCCACTCCCTAACAACCAAACAGAGTACCCTAGCAACCGTTTTGCAAGACCAATATCTCTGCATCAGAACATCGTATAGAGATGGGGGTTGGCTCTTTTGACTCATGCTAGCAAACAGGACTTGCTACATGCTAGACATGCTAGCAGTGAATAGCTACATGCTAATAGCGCTTAGCTAAGTATTAAATCATGCCAATAAAATGCTACAAACTCCATAGTAACCATCTGTGACAACTACCAACCACCTAGTAACAACATAGCAACCACTCAGATTACCCTAAATGCTAATCATGCTAGCAACATGCTAATCATGCTAGCAACATGCTAATCACGCTAAAATCATGCTAGCAACATGCTAATCATGATAAAATCATGCTAGCAACATGCTAGCAACATGCTAGTCACATGCTAATCATGCTAGCAAACATGCTAAAAACATGCAAATCACGCTAAATCATGCTAGCAACATGCTAGCAACATGCTAATCATGCTAGCAACATGCTAGCAACATGCTAATCACGCTAAAATCATGTTAGCAAACATGCTAATCATGCTAAAATCATGCTAGCAACATGCTAGCAACATGCTAATCATGCTAGCAACATGCTAGTCACATGCTAATCATGCTAGCAACATGCTAGCAACATGCTAATCATGCTAGCAACATGCTAGCAACATGCTAATAATGCTAAAATCATGCTAGCAACATGCTAGCAACATGCTAGCAACATGCTAGCAACATGCTAATCATGCTAGCAACATGCTAGCAACATGCTAATCACGCTAGCACATGCTAGAAACATGCTATCATGCTAGCAACATGCTAGAAACATGCTAATCATGCTAGCAACATGCTAATCACGCTAAAATCATGCTAGCAACATGCTAATCATGCTAAAATCATGCTAGCAACATATTAGCAACATGCTAGTCACATGCTAATCATGCTAGCAACATGCTAAAAACATGCTAATCACGCTAAAATCATGCTAGCAACATGCTAATCATGCTAAAATCGTGTTAGCAACATGCTAATCATGCTAGCAACATGCTAGCAACATGCTAGTCACATGCTAATCATGCTAGCAAACATGCTAAAAACATGCAAATCACGCTAAAATCATGCTAGCAACATGCTAGCAACATGCTAATCATGCTAGCAACATGCTAGCAACATGCTAATCACGCTAAAATGTTAGCAAACATGCTAATCATGCTAAAATCATGCTAGCAACATGCTAGCAACATGCTAATCATGCTAGCAACATGCTAGTCACATGGTAATCATGCTAGCAACATGCTAAAAACATGCTAATCACGCTAAAATCATGCTAGCAACATGCTAATCATGCTAAAATCATGCTAGCAACATGCTAATCATGCTAGCAACATGCTAGTCACATGCTAATCATGCTAGCAAACATGCTAAAAACATGCAAATCACGCTAAAATCATGCTAGCAACATGCTAGCAACATGCTAATCATGCTAGCAACATGCTAGCAACATGCTAATCACGCTAAAATCATGTTAGCAAACATGCTAATCATGCTAAAATCATGCTAGCAACATGCTAGCAACATGCTAATCATGCTAGCAACAAGCTAGTCACATGCTAATCATGCTAGCAACATGCTAAAAACATGCTAATCACGCTAAAATCATGCTAGCAACATGCTAGCAACATGCTAATCATGCTAGCAACATGCTAGCAACATGCTAATAATGCTAAAATCATGCTAGCAACATGCTAGCAACATGCTAGCAACATGCTAATAATGTTAGCAACATGCTAGCAACATGCAAATCACGCTAGCAACATGCTAGCAACATGCTAGCAACATGCTAGAAACATGCTAATCATGCTAGCAACATGCTAGCAACATGCTAATCATGCTAGCAACATGCTAGCAACATGCTAGCAACATGCTAATCATGTTAGCGACATGCTAGAATCATGTTAACAACATGCTAGCAACATGCTAATCATGCTAGCAACATGCTAGCAACATGCTAATCATGCTAGCAACATGCTAGCAACATGCTAATCATGCTAGCAACATGCTAGCAACAATGTTAATCATGCTAGCAACATGCTAACAACATGCTAATCATGCTAGCAACATGCTAGCAACATGCTAGCAACATGCTAATCATGCTAGCAACATGTTAACAACATGCTAATCATGCTAGCAACATGCTAATCATGCTAGCAACATGCTAGAATAATGCTAGCAACATGCTAGCCATATGCTAATCATGCTAGCAACATGCTAATCATGCTAGCGACATGCTAAAATAATGCTAGCAACATGCTAATCATACTAGCAACATGATAAAATCATGCTAGCAACATGATAAAATCATGCTAGCAACATGCTAGCAACATGCTAATCATGCTAGCAATATGGTAACAAGATGCTAATCATGCTAAAAATATGCTAGCAAACATGCTAGTCACTAGTATCTGTCCAGCGCCGAGTTTTGCCACTGCAAGCACCATTCACATTTTCTTCTGGAAATGTACATTCTAGTATTGTTATTACTATTCGCCCTGACCAAACTTCGGCGCGCTACTCCTCCCGCAGTTTTTGCCACAGAGCCATGAATGAGGTGTCAAAACGTGCGGCCTAATCGGGAATGGTGTGCTATGACTTTTATAAGCGATCGGGGGTACGATGTTCGCCCCAGGGGCGAAATAGCGGCCAAAAAAAACGCATAGACTTAACATTGCGAAAAACTTTGACGCCTCATAGCTCAGAGAGTGGATTTCACAGAAATGTGAAATTTGCCACATTTGAAGAGGCTGGCAGGCTCTGTAGGACCATACCTCAAAATGGGGTAAAAGTTGCACCCCTGGGGGGCAGGAGCGTCCCAAAGTTGCCCCATTGACTTTCTATGGTGTAGGACCTAGCAACCACCCAGAACATCCTAGCAACCGCCTAGCAACGCCCTAGCAACCACCCAGAACACCCTAGCAACCGCCTAGCAACAACCCTAGCAACAACGCTAGCAACCGGGTGGTGTTTTTTGCCACTGCAAGCACCATTCACATTTTCTTCTGGAAATGTACATTCTAGTATTGTTATTACTATTCGCCCTGACCAAACTTCGGCGCGCTACTCCTCCCGCAGTTTTTGCCACAGAGCCATGAATGAGGTGTCAAAACGTGCGGCCTAATCGGGAATGGTGTGCTATGACTTTTATAAGCGATCGGGGGTACGATGTTCGCCCCAGGGGCGAAATAGCGGCCAAAAAAACCGCATAGACTTAACATTGCGAAAAACTTTGACGCCTCATAGCTCAGAGAGTGGATTTCACAGAAATGTGAAATTTGCCACATTTGAAGAGGCTGGCAGGCTCTGTAGGACCATATCTCAAAATGGGGTAAAAGTTGCACCCCTGGGGGGCAGGAGCGTCCCAAAGTTGCCCCATTGACTTTCTATGGTATAGGACCTAGCAACCACCCAGAACATCCTAGCAACCGCCTAGCAACGCCCTAGCAACCACCCAGAACACCCTAGCAACCGCCTAGCAACAACCCTAGCAACCGCCTAGCAACCGGGTGGTGTTTTTTGCCACTGCAAGCACCATTCACATTTTCTTCTGGAAATGTACATTCTAGTTAATGGTGCTTGCCATTTAAATGGCAAAGCACATTATTGTTATTGCTCATACTTATTATTCTTCTTCTTCCACTTTTATTTCGGCGCGCTACTCCTCCCACAGTTTTTGTCACAGAGCCATGAATGAGGTGTCAAAACGTGCGGCCTAATCGGGAATCGTGTGCTATGACTTTTATAAGCGATCGGGGGTACGATGTTCGCCCCAGGGGCAAATAATCGCCCAAAAAGTCCCATTGACAATGCATTGGGCAAACTTTGGCGGGTCGTAGCTCAGAGCGAGAATTTCGTAGAAACTTATGAATCACCACACTTGAAGAGGCTGGCAGGCTCTGTAAGACCATACCTCAAAATGGGGTAAAAGTTGCACCCCTGGGGGCAGGAGCGTCCCAAAGTTGCCCCATTGACTTTCAATGGTGTAGGACGGCCCATGAAATGGGCCGTCCTTTCAATTGAACCGCTTTTCAATTGAACATAACTCTGGATCACAGTGTCATAGAGACAAGGGGGCGGGCTCATTTGACTCAGACGACCAATCAGCATCTCAGGATCATTGTGAAGCTATCAAGCCACGCCCATAGCAACCATTTAGAGCACCTTAGCAACACGTCCCATAGACTTCCATTGAAAGAGATCAAAGGGATATCTCAGGATAGAAGTGTCATAGAAACATGAGGGTGGGCTCGTTTGACTCGGGGCAGCAAGCTGCCAATCCTGAATCACCTCAACACACACTGGCCACGCCCTAGCAACCATTGTCGACCACCTTAGCAACCAAAATTCACAGACTCATAGCTCAGAGAGTGGATTTCGTAGAAATGTGAAATTTGCCACATTTGAAGAGGCTGACGGGCTCTGTAAGAACATACCACACAATGGGGTAAAACTTGCACCCCTGGGGGGCAAGAGCGTCCCAAAGTTGCCCCATTGACTTGAAACCGCTTTTCAATTGAACATAACTCTGGATCACAGTGTCATAGAGACAAGGGGGCGGGCTCATTTGACTCAGACGACCAATCAGCATCTCAGGATCATTGTGAAGCTATCAAGCCACGCCCCTAGCAACCATTTAGAGCACCTTAGCAACACGTCCCATAGACTTCCATTGAAAGAGATCAAAGGGATATCTCAGGATAGAAGTGTCATAGAAACATGAGGGTGGGCTCGTTTGACTCGGGGCAGCAAGCAGCCAATCCTGAATCACCTCAACACTCACTGGCCACGCCCTAGCAACCATTGTCGACCACCTTAGCAATCAAAATTCACAGAGGAATATCTTCCATTCTGAATGTCACAGAGGCGTGGGAGTTGGTTTATATCATTCACACTGACAAGAAGCCTTTGGAGTATCGTGATTGCTAGCTGCCAAGCCACTCCCTCGCAACCAAACAGAGTACCCTAGCAACCGTTTTGCAAGACCTATATCTCTGCATCAGAACATCGTATAGAGATGGGGGTTGGTTTATACATTCACACTGACTTTGGAGCTTCATGATTGGCAGCTGCCAAGCCACTCCCTAGCAACCAAACAGAGTACCCTAGCAACCGTTTTGCAAGACCAATATCTCTGCATCAGAACATCGTATAGAGATGGGGGTTGGCTCTTTTGACTCATGCTAGCAAACAGGACTTGCTACATGCTAGACATGCTAGCAGTGAATAGCTACATGCTAATAGCGCTTAGCTAAGTATTAAATCATGCCAATAAAATGCTACAAACTCCATAGTAACCATCTGTGACAACTACCAACCACCTAGTAACAACATAGCAACCACTCAGATTACCCTAAATGCTAATCATGCTAGCAACATGCTAGCAACATGCTAATCATGCTAGCAACATGCTAATCACGCTAAAATCATGCTAGCAACATGCTAATCATGCTAAAATCATGCTAACAACATGCTAATCATGCTAGCAACATGCTAGCAACATGCTAGTCACATGCTAATCATGCTAGCAAACATGCTAAAAACATGCAAATCACGCTAAAATCATGCTAGCAACATGCTAGCAACATGCTAATCACGCTAAAATCATGTTAGCAAACATGCTAATCATGCTAAAATCATGCTAGCAACATGCTAGCAACATGCTAATCATGCTAGCAACATGCTAGTCACATGCTAATCATGCTAGCAACATGCTAAAAACATGCTAATCACGCTAAAATCATGCTAGCAACATGCTAGCAACATGCTAATCATGCTAGCAACATGCTAGCAACATGCTAATAATGCTAAAATCATGCTAGCATCATGCTAGCAACATGCTAGCAACATGCTAATCATGTTAGCAAAATGCTAGCAACATGCTAATCATGCTAGCAACATGCTAATCATGCTAGCAACATGCTAGCAACATGCTAATCACGCTAAAATCATGCTAGCAACATGCTAATCATGCTAAAATCATGCTAGCAACATGCTAATCATGCTAGCAACATGCTAGCAACATGCTAGTCACATGCTAATAATGCTAGCAAACATGCTAAAAACATGCTAATCACGCTAAAATCATGCTAGCAACATGCTAGCAACATGCTAATCATGCTAGCAACATGCTAGCAACATGCTAATCACGCTAAAATCATGTTAGCAAACATGCTAATCATGCTAAAATCATGCTAGCAACATGCTAGCAACATGCTAATCATGCTAGCAACATGCTAGTCACATGCTAATCATGCTAGCAACATGCTAAAAACATGCTAATCACGCTAAAATCATGTTAGCAACATGCTAGCAACATGCTAATAATGCTAAAATCATGCTAGCATCATGCTAGCAACATGCTAGCAACATGCTAATCATGCTAGCAACATGCTAATCACGCTAGCAACATGCTAGAAACATGCTAATCATGCTAGCAACATGCTAAAAACATGCTAATCACGCTAAAATCATGCTAGCAACATGCTAGCAACATGCTAATCATGCTAGCAACATGCTAGAAACATGCTAATCACACTAGCAACATGCTAGCAACATGCTAATAATGCTAAAATCATGTTAGCATCATGCTAGCAACATGCTAGCAACATGCTAATCATGCTAGCAACATGTTAGCAACATGCTAATCACGCTAGCAACATGCTAGCAACATGCTAATCATGCTAGCAACATGCTAGCAACATGCTAATCATGCTACCAACATGCTAATCATGCTAGCAACATGCTAAACATGCTAGCAACATGCTAATCACGCTAAAATCATGTTAGCAAACATGCTAATCATGCTAAAATCATGCTAGCAACATGCTAATCATGCTAGCAACATGCTAGTCACATGCTAATCATGCTAGCAACATGCTAAAAACATGCTAATCACGCTAAAATCATGCTAGCAACATGCTAGAAACATGCTAATCATGCTAGCAACATGCTAGCAACATGCTAATAATGCTAAAATCATGCTAGCAACATGCTAGCAACATGCTAATCATGCTAGCAACATGCTAGCAACATGCTAATCATGCTAGCAACATGCTATCAACATGCTAATCACGCTATCAACATGCTAGCAACATGCTAGAAACATGCTAATCATGCTAGCAACATGCTAATCATGCTAGCAACATGCTAGCAACATTCTAATCATGCTAGCAACATGCTAGCAACATGCTAATCATGTTAGCGACATGCTAGAATCATGTTAACAACATGCTAGCAACATGCTAATCATGCTAGCAACATGCTAGCAACATGCTAATCATGCTAGCAACATGCTAGCAACAATGCTAATCATGCTAGCAACATGCTAACAACATGCTAATCATGCTAGCAACATGCTAGCAACATGCTAATCATGCTAGCGACATGCTAGCAACATGCTAGAATCATGCTAGCGACATGCTAACAACATGCTAATCATGCTAGCAACATGCTAATCATGCTAGCAACATGCTAGAATAATGCTAGCAACATGCTAGCCATATGCTAATCATGCTAGCAACATGCTAATCATGCTAGCGACATGCTAAAATAATGCTAGCAACATGCTAATCATACTAGCAACATGATAAAATTATGCTAGCAACATGCTAGCAACATGCTAATCATGCTAGCAATATGGTAACAAGATGCTAATCATGCTAAAAATATGTTAGCAAACATGCTAGTCACTAGTATCTGTCCAGCGCCGAGTTTTGCCACTGCAAGCACCATTCACATTTTCTTCTGGAAATGTACATTCTAGTATTGTAATTACTATTCGCCCTGACCAAACTTCGGCGCGCTACTCCTCCCGCAGTTTTTGCCACAGAGCCATGAATGAGGTGTCAAAACGTGCGGCCTAATCGGGAATGGTGTGCTATGACTTTTATAAGCGATCGGGGGTACGATGTTCACCCCAGGGGCGAAATAGCGGCCAAAAAAAACGCATAGACTTAACATTGCGAAAAACTTTGACGCCTCGTAGCTCAGAGAGTGGATTTCACAGAAATGTGAAATTTGCCACATTTGAAGAGGCTGGCAGGCTCTGTAAGACCATACCTCAAAATGGGGTTAAAGTTGCACCGTTGGGGGGCAGGAGCGTCCCAAAGTTGCCCCATTGACTTTCTATGGTGTAGGACGGCCCATGAAATGACCTAACAACCACCCAGAACATCCTAGCAACCACCTAGCAACGACCTAGCAACCACCCAGAACACCCTAGCAACCGCCTAGCAACAACCCTAGCAACGCCCTAGCAACCGGGTGGTGTTTTTTGCCACTGCAAGCACCATTCACATTTTCTTCTGGAAATGTACATTCTAGTATTGTTATTACTATTCGCCCTGACCAAACTTCGGCGCGCTACTCCTCCCGCAGTTTTTGCCAAAGAGCCATGAATGAGGTGTCAAAACGTGCGGCCTAATCGGGAATGGTGTGCTATGACTTTTATAAGCGATCGGGGGTACGATGTTCGCCCCAGGGGCGAAATAGCGGCCAAAAAAAACGCATAGACTTAACATTGCGAAAAACTTTGACGCCTCATAGCTCAGAGAGTGGATTTCGTAGAAATGTGAAATTTGCCACATTTGAAGAGGCTGACGGGCTCTGTAAGAACATACCACACAATGGGGTAAAACTTGCACCCCTGGGGGGCAAGAGCGTCCCAAAGTTGCCCCATTGACTTGAAACCGCTTTTCAATTGAACATAACTCTGGATCACAGTGTCATAGAGACAAGGGGGCGGGCTCATTTGACTCAGACGACCAATCAGCATCTCAGGATCATTGTGAAGCTATCAAGCCACGCCCCTAGCAACCATTTAGAGCACCTTAGCAACACGTCCCATAGACTTCCATTGAAAGAGATCAAAGGGATATCTCAGGATAGAAGTGTCATAGAAACATGAGGGTGGGCTCGTTTGACTCGGGGCAGCAAGCAGCCAATCCTGAATCACCTCAACACACACTGGCCACGCCCTAGAAACCATTGTCGACCACCTTAGCAACCAAAATTCACAGACTCATAGCTCAGAGTGTGGATTTCGTAGAAATGTGAAATTTGCCACATTTGAAGAGGCTGACGGGCTCTGTAAGAACATACCACACAATGGGGTAAAACTTGCACCCCTGGGGGGCAAGAGCGTCCCAAAGTTGCCCCATTGACTTGAAACCGCTTTTCAATTGAACATAACTCTGGATCACAGTGTCATAGAGACAAGGGGGCGGGCTCATTTGACTCAGACGACCAATCAGCATCTCAGGATCATTGTGAAGCTATCAAGCCACGCCCCTAGCAACCATTTAGAGCACCTTAGCAACACGTCCCATAGACTTCCATTGAAGAGATCAAAGGGATATCTCAGGATAGAAGTGTCATAGAAACATGAGGGTGGGCTCGTTTGACTCGGGGCAGCAAGCAGCCAATCCTGAATCACCTCAACACACACTGGCCACGCCCTAGCAACCATTTTCGACCACCTTAGCAACCAAAATTCACAGAGGAATATCTTCCATTCTGAATGTCACAGAGGCGTGGGAGTTGGTTTATATCATTCACACTGACAAGAAGCCTTTGGAGTATCGTGATTGCTAGCTGCCAAGCCACTCCCTAGCAACCAAACAGAGTACCCTAGCAACCGTTTTGCAAGACCTATATCTCTGCATCAGAACATCGTAGAGAGATGGGGGTTGGTTATACATTCACACTGACTTTGGAGCTTCATGATTGGCAGCTTCCAAGCCACTCCCTAGCAACCAAACAGAGTACCCTAGCAACCGTTTTGCAAGACCAATATCTCTGCATCAGAACATCGTATAGAGATGGGGGGTTGGCTCTTTTGACTCATGCTAGCAAACAGGACTTGCTACATGCTACACATGCTAGCAGTGAATAGCTACATGCTAATAGTGCTTAGCTAAGTGCTAAATCATGCCAATAAAATGCTACAAACTCCATAGTAACCATCTGTGACAACTACCAACCACCTAGTAACACCATAGCAACCACCCAGATTACCCTAGCAACCGCCTAGCAACACCCTACATTACCTAGCAACCGGGTGGTGTTTTTTGCCACTGCAAGCACCATTCACATTTTCTTCAGGAAATGTACATTCTAGTATTGTTATTACTATTCGCCCTGACAATACTTCGGCACGCTACTCCTCCTGCAAAGTTTGTCATAGACCCATGAATGAGGTGTCAAACGTGCGGCCCTAATCGGGAATGGTGTGCTATGACTTTTATAAGCGATCGGGGGTACGATGTTCGCCCCAGGGGCGAAATAGCGGCCAAAAAAAACGCATAGACTTAACATTGCGAAAAACTTTGACGCCTCGTAGCTCAGAGAGTGGATTTCACAGAAATGTGAAATTTGCCACATTTGAAGAGGCTGGCAGGCTCTGTAAGACCATACCTCAAAATGGGGTAAAAGTTGCACCCCTGGGGGGCAGGAGCGTCCCAAATTTGCCCCATTGACTTTCAATGGTGTAGGACGGCCCATGAAATTGGGCTGTCCTACACCATAGAAAACGCTTTTCAATTGAACATAACTCTGGATCACAGTGTCATAGAGACAAGGGGGCGGGCTCATTTGACTCAGACGACCAATCAGCATCTCAGGATCATTGTGAAGCTATCAAGCCACGCCCCTAGTAACCATTTAGAGCACCTTAGCAACACGGCCCATAGACTTCCATTGAAAGAGATCAAAGGGATATCTCAGGATAGAAGTGTCATAGAAACATGAGGGTGGGCTCATTTGACTCGGGGCAGCAAGCAGCCAATCCTGAATCACCTCAACACTCACTGGCCTCGCCCTAGCAACCATTGTCGAGCACCTTAGCAACCAAAATTCACAGAGGAATATCTTCCATTCTGAATGTCACAGAGGCGTGGGAGTTGGTTTATATCATTCATAATGACAAGAAGCCTTTGGAGTATCGTGATTGCTAGCTGCCAAGCAACTCCCTAGCAACCAAACAGAGTACCCTAGCAACCGTTTTGCAAGACCAATATCTCTGTATCAGAACATCGTATAGAGATGGGGGTTGGCTCTTTTGACTCATGCAAGCAAACAGGACTTGATACATGCTACACATGCTAGCAGTGAATAGCTACATGCTAATAGCGCTTAGCTAAGTGCTAAATCATGCCAATAAAATGCTACAAACTCCATAGTAACCATCTGTGACAACTACCAACCACCTAGTAACACCATAGCAACCACCCAGATTACCCTAGCAACCGGGTGGTGTTTTTTGCCACTGCAAGCACCATTCACATTTTCTTCTGGAAATGTACATTCTAGTATTGTTATTACTATTCGCCCTGACAAAACTTCGGCACGCTACTCCTCCTGCAAAGTTTGTCATAGACCCATGAATGAGGTGTCAAAACGTGCGGCCTAATCGAGAATAGTGTGCTATGACTTTTATAAGTGATCGGGGGTACGATGTTCGCCCCAGGGGCGAAATAGCGGCCAAAAAAAACGCATAGACTTAACATTGCGAAAAACTTTGACGCCTCGTTGCTCAGAGAGTGGATTTCACAGAAATGTGAAATTTGCCACATTTGAAGAGGCTGGCAGGCTCTGTAAGACCATACCTCAAAATGGGGTAAAAGTTGCACCCCTGGGGGGCAGGAGCGTCCCAAATTTGCCCCATTGACTTTCTATGGTGTAGGACGGCCCATGAAATGGGCCGTCCTTTCAATTGAACCGCTTTTCAATTGAACATAACTCTGGATCACAGTGTCATAGAGACAAGGGGGCGGGCTCATTTGACTCAGACGACCAATCAGCATCTCAGGATCATTGTGAAGCTATCAAGCCACGCCCCTAGCAACCATTTAGAGCACCTTAGCAACACGTCTCATAGACTTCCATTAAAAGAGATCAAAGGGATATCTCAGGATAGAAGTGTCATAGAAACATGAGGGTGGGCTCGTTTGACTCGGGGCAGCAAGCAGCCAATCCTGAATCACCTCAACACTCACTGGCCACGCCCTAGCAACCATTGTCGACCACCTTAGCAACCAAAATTCACAGAGGAATATCTTCCATTCTGAATGTCACAGAGGCGTGGGAGTTGGTTTATATCATTCATACTGACAAGAAGCCTTTGGAGTATCGTGATTGCTAGCTGCCAAGCCACTCCCTAGCAACCAAACAGAGTACCCTAGCAACCGTTTTGCAAGACCTATATCTCTGCATCAGAACATCGTATAGAGATGGGGGTTGGTTTATACATTCACACTGACTTTGGAGCTTCATGATTGGCAGCTGCCAAGCCACTCCCTAGCAACCAAACAGAGTACCCTAGCAACCGTTTTGCAAGACCAATATCTCTGCATCAGAACATCGTATAGAGATGGGGGTTGGCTCTTTTGACTTATGCTAGCAAACAGGACTTGCTACATGCTACACATGCTAGCAGTGAATAGCTACATGCTAATAGCGCTTAGCTAAGTGCTAAATCATGCCAATGAAATGCTACAAACTCCATAGTAACCATCTGTGACAACTACCAACCACCTAGTAACACCATAGCAACCACCTAGATTACCCTAGCAACCGCCTAGCAACGCCCTACATTACCCTAGCAACCGGATGGTGTTTTTGCCACTGCAAGCACCATTTCACATTTTCTTCTGGAAATGTACATTCTAGTATTGTTATTACTATTCGCCCTGACCAAACTTCGGCGCGCTACTCCTCCCGCAGTTTTTGCCACAGAGCCATGAATGAGGTGTCAAAACGTGCGGCCTAATCGGGAATGGTGTGCTATGACTTTTATAAGCGATCGGGGGTACGATGTTCGCCCCAGGGGCGAAATAGCGGCCAAAAAAAACGCATAGACTTAACAATGTGAAAAACGTTGACGCCTCTTAGCTCAGAGAGTGGATTTCACAGAAATGTGAAATTTGCCACATTTGAAGAGGCTGGCAGGCTCTGTAGGACCATACCTCAAAATGGGGTAAAAGTTGCACCCCTGGGGGGCAGGAGCGTCCCAAAGTTGCCCCATTGACTTTCTATGGTGTAGGACCTAGCAACCACCCAGAACATCCTAGCAACCGCCTAGTAACGCCCTGGCAACCACCCAGAACACCCTAGCAACCGCCTAGCAACAACCCTAGCAACCGCCTAGCAACAACCCTAGCAACCGCCTAGCAACCGGGTGGTGTTTTTTGCCACTGCAAGCACCATTCACATTTTCTTCTGGAAATGTACATTCTAGTATTGTTATTACTATTCGCCCTGACAATACTTCGGCACGCTACTCCTCCTGCAAAGTTTGTCATAGACCCATGAATGAGGTGTCAAAACGTGCGGCCTAATCGGGAATCGTGTGCTATGACTTTTATAAGCGATCGGGGGTACGATGTTTGCCCCAGGGGCAAAATAGGGGCAAAATCAAACGCATTGACTTAACATGGCGAAAAACTTTGACGCCTCGTAGCTCAGAGAGTGGATTTCACAGAAATGTGAAATTTGCCACATTTGAAGAGGCTGGCAGGCTCTGTAAGACCACACCTCAAAATGGGGTAAAAGTTGCACCCCTGGGGGGCAGGAGCGTCCCAAAGTTACCCCATTGACTTAACATTGCGAAAAAAATTTGACGCCTCGTAGCTCAGAGAGTGGATTTCACAGAAATGTGAAATTGGCCACATTTGAAGAGGCTGGCAGGCTCTGTAAGACCATACCTCAAAATGGGGTAAAAGTTGCACCCCTGGGGGGCAGGAGGGTACTAAAATTTGCCCCATTGACTTTCAATGGTGTAGGACGGCCCATGAAATGGGCCGTCCTTTCAATTGAAGCGCTTTTCAATTGAACATAACTCTGGATCACAGTGTCATAGAGACAAGGGGGCGGGCTCATTTGACTCAGACGACCAATCAGCATCTCAGGATCATTGTGAAGCTATCAAGCCACGCCCCTAGCAACCATTTAGAGCACCTTAGCAACACGTCCCATTGACTTCCATTGAAAGAGATCAAAGGGATATCTCAGGATAGAAGTGTCATAGAAACATGAGGGTGGGCTCGTTTGACTCGGGGCAGCAAGCAGCCAATCCTGAATCACCTCAACACACACTGGCCACGCCCTAGCAACCATTGTCGACCACCTTAGCAACCAAAATTCACAGACTCATAGCTCAGAGAGTGGATTTCGCAGAAATGTGAAATTTGCCACATTTCAAGAAGCTGACGGGCTCTGTAAGAACATACCACACAATGGGGTAAAACTTGCACCCCTGGGGGGCAAGAGCGTCCCAAAGTTGCCCCATTGACTTGAAACCGCTTTTCAATTGAACATAACTCTGGATCACAGTGTCATAGAGACAAGGGGGCGGGCTCATTTGACTCAGACGACCAATCAGCATCTCAGGATCATTGTGAAGCTATCAAGCCACGCCCCTAGCAACCATTTAGAGCACCTTAGCAACACGTCCCATAGACTTCCATTGAAAGAGATCAAAGGGATATCTCAGGATAGAAGTGTCATAGAAACATGAGGGTGGGCTCCTTTGTCTCGGGGCAGCAAGCAGCCAATCCTGAATCACCTCAACACTCACTGGCCACGCCCTAGCAACCATTGTCGATCACCTTAGCAACCAAATTTCACAGAGGAATATCTTCCATTCTGAATGTCACAGAGGCGTGGGAGTTGGTTTATATCATTCATACTGACAAGAAGCCTTTGGAGTATCGTGATTGCTAGCTGCCAAGCCACTCCCTAGCAACCAAACAGAGTACCCTAGCAACCGTTTTGCAAGACCTATATCTCTGCATCAGAACATCGTAGAGAGATGGGGGTTGGTTTATACATTCACACTGACTTTGGAGCTTCATGATTGGCAGCTGCCAAGCCACTCCCTAGCAACCAAACAGCAACCAAACAGAGTACCCTAGCAACCGTTTTGCAAGACCTATATCTCTGCATCAGAACATCGTATAGAGATGGGGGTTGGTTTATACATTCACACTGACTTTGGAGCTTCATGATTGGCAGCTGCCAAGCCACTCCCTAGCAACCAAACAGAGTACCCTAGCAACCGTTTTGCAAGACCAATATCTCTGCATCAGAACATCGTATAGAGATGGGGGTTGGCTCTTTTGACTCATGCTAGCAAACAGGACTTGCTACATGCTACACATGCTAGCAGTGAATAGCTACATGCTAATAGCGCTTAGCTAAGTGCTAAATCATGCCAATAAAATGCTACAAACTCCATAGTAACCATCTGTGACAACTACCAACCACCTAGTAACACCATAGCAACCACCCAGATTACCCTAAATGCTAATCATGCTAGCAACATGCTAGAAACATGCTAATCACGCTAGCAACATGCTAGCAAACATGCTAATCATGCTAGCAACATGCTAAAAACATGCTAATCATGCTAAAATCATGCTAGCAACATGCTAATCATGCTAAAATCATGCTAGCAACATGCTAATCATGCTAACAACAGGCTAGCAACATGCTAATCATGCTAGCAACAAGTTAGTCACATGCTAATCATGCTAGCAACATGCTAGAAACATGCTAATCACACTAAAATCATGCTAGCAACATGCTAGCAACATGCTAATAATGCTAAAATCATGCTAGCATCATGCTAGCAACATGCTAGCAACATGCTAATCATGCTAGCAACATGCTAGCAACATGCTAGCAACATGCTAATCATGCTAGCAACATGGTAGCAACATGCTAATCATGCTAGCAACATGCTAGCAACATGCTAGCAACATGCTAATCATGCTAGCAACATGCTAATCATGCTAGAAACATGTTAACAACATGCTAGCAACATGCTAATCATGCTAGCAACATGCTAATCATGCTAGCAACATGGTAACAAGATGCTAATCATGCTAGCAACCACCCAGAACACCCTAGCAACCACCTAGCAACACCCTAGCAACCACCCAGAACACCCTAGCAACCGCCTAGCAACCACCCAGAACACCCTAGCAACCACCTAGCAACACCCTAGCAACCACCCAGAACAACCTAGCAACCGCCTAGCAACCACCCAGATCACCCTAGCAACCGCCTAGCAACCACCCAGAACACCCTAGCAACCACCTAGCAACGCCCTAGCAACCACCTAGCAACCACCCAGAACACCCTAGCAACCACCCAGAACACCCTAGCAACCGCCTAGCAACCACCCAGAACACCCTAGCAACCGCCTAGCAACAACCCTAGCAACCGCCTAGCAACCGGGTGGTGTTTTTTGCCACTGCAAGCACCATTCACATTTTCTTCTGGAAATGTACATTCTAGTATTGTTATTACTATTCGCCCTGACCAAACTTCGGCGCGCTACTCCTCCCGCAGTTTTTGCCACAGAGCCATGAATGAGGTGTCAAAACGTGCGGCCTAATCGGGAATGGTGTGCTATGACTTTTATAAGCGATCGGGGGTACGATGTTTGCCCCAGGGGCGAAATAGCGGCCAAAAAAAACGCATAGACTTAACATTGCGAAAAACTTTGACGCCTCATAGCTCAGAGAGTGAATTTCACAGAAATGTGAAATTTGCTACATTTGAAGAGGCTGGCAGGCTCTGTAGGACCATACCTCAAAATGGGATAAAAGTTGCACCCCTGGGGGGCAGGAGCATCCCAAAGTTGCCCCATTGACTTTCTATGGTGTAGGACCTAGCAACCACCCAGAACATCCTAGCAACCGCCTAGCAACGCCCTAGCAACCACCCAGAACACCCTAGCAACCGCCTAGCAACAAACCTAGCAACCGCCTAGCAACCGGGTGGTGTTTTTTGCCACTGCAAGCACCATTCACATTTTCTTCTGGAAATGTACATTCTAGTTAATGGTGCTTGCCATTTAAATGGCAAAGCACATTATTGTTATTGCTCATACTTATTATTCTTCTTCTTCCACTTTTATTTCGGCGCGCTACTCCTCCCGCAGTTTTTGTCACAGAGCCATGAATGAGGTGTCAAAACGTGCGGCCTAATCGGGAATCGTGTGCTATGACTTTTATAAGCGATCGGGGGTACGATGTTCGCCCCAGGGGCAAATAATCGCCCAAAAAGTCCCATTGACAATGCATTGGGCAAACTTTGGCGGGTCGTAGCTCAGAGCGAGAATTTCGTAGAAACTTATGAATCACCACACTTGAAGAGGCTGGCAGGCTCTGTAAGACCATACCTCAAAATGGGGTAAAAGTTGCACCCCTGGGGGGCAGGAGCGTCCCAAAGTTGCCCCATTGACTTTCAATGGTGTAGGACGGCCCATGAAATGGGCCGTCCTACACATAGAAACGGCTTTGCAATTGAACATAACTCTGGATCACAGTGTCATAGAGACAAGGGGGCGGGCTCATTTGACTCAGACGACCAATCAGCATCTCAGGATCATTGTGAAGCTATCAAGCCACGCCCATAGCAACCATTTAGAGCACCTTAGCAACACGTCCCATAGACTTCCATTGAAAGAGATCAAAGGGATATCTCAGGATAGAAGTGTCATAGAAACATGAGGGTGGGCTCGTTTGACTCGGGGCAGCAAGCAGCCAATCCTGAATCACCTCAACACACACTGGCCACGCCCTAGCAACCATTGTCGACCACCTTAGCAACCAAAATTCACAGACTCATAGCTCAGAGAGTGGATTTCGTAGAAATGTGAAATTTGCCACATTTGAAGAGGCTGACGGGCTCTGTAAGAACATACCACACAATGGGGTAAAACTTGCACCCCTGGGGGGCAAGAGCGTCCCAAAGTTGCCCCATTGACTTGAAACCGCTTTTCAATTGAACATAACTCTGGATCACAGTGTCATAGAGACAAGGGGGCGGGCTCATTTGACTCAGACGACCAATCAGCATCTCAGGATCATTGTGAAGCTATCAAGCCACGCCCATAGCAACCATTTAGAGCACCTTAGCAACACGTCCCATAGACTTCCATTGAAAGAGATCAAAGGGATATCTCAGGATAGAAGTGTCATAGAAACATGAGGGTGGGCTCGTTTGACTCGGGGCAGCAAGCAGCCAATCCTGAATCACCTCAACACACACTGGCCACGCCCTAGCAACCATTGTCGACCACCTTAGCAACCAAAATTCACAGACTCATAGCTCAGAGAGTGGATTTCGTAGAAATGTGAAATTTGCCACATTTGAAGAGGCTGACGGGCTCTGTAAGAACATACCACACAATGGGGTAAAACTTGCACCCCTGGGGGGCAAGAGCGTCCCAAAGTTGCCCCATTGACTTGAAAACCGCTTTTCAATTGAACATAACTCTGGATCACAGTGTCATAGAGACAAGGGGGTGGGCTCATTTGATTCAGACGACCAATCAGCATCTCAGGATCATTGTGAAGCTATCAAGCCACGCCCCTAGCAACCATTTAGAGCACCTTAGCAACACGTCCCATAGACTTCCATTGAAAGAGATCAAAGGGATATCTCAGGATAGAAGTGTCATAGAAACATGAGGGTGGGCTCGTTTGACTCGGGGCAGCAAGAAGCCAATCCTGAATCACCTCAACACTCACTGGCCACGCCCTAGCAACCATTGTCGAGCACCTTAGCAACCAAAATTCACAGAGGAATATCTTCCATTCTGAATGTCACAGAGGCGTGGGAGTTGGTTTATATCATTCATACTGACAAGAAGCCTTTGGAGTATCGTGATTGCTAGCTGCCAAGCCACTCCCTAGCAACCAAACAGAGTACCCTAGCAACCGTTTTGCAAGACCTATATCTCTGCATCAGAACATCGTATAGAGATGGGGGTTGGTTTATACATTCACACTGACTTTGGAGCTTCATGATTGGCAGCTGCCAAGCCACTCCCTAGCAACCAAACAGAGTACCCTAGCAACCGTTTTGCAAGACCAATATCTCTGCATCAGAACATCGTATAGAGATGGGGGTTGGCTCTTTTGACTCATGCTAGCAAACAGGACTTGCTACATGCTACACATGCTAGCAGTGAATAGCTACATGCTAATAGCGCTTAGCTAAGTGCTAAATCATGCCAATAAAATGCTACAAACTCCATAGTAACCATCTGTGACAACTACCAACCACCTAGTAACAACATAGCAACCACTCAGATTACCCTAAATGCTAATAATGCTAACAACATGCTAGCAACATGCTAATCATGCTAGCAACATGCTAATCATGCTAAAATCATGCTAGCAACATGCTAATCATGCTAAAATCATGCTAGCAACATGCTAATCATGCTAGTAACATGCTAGCAACATGCTAATCATGCTAGCAACATGCTAGTCACATGCTAATCATGCTAGCAACATGCTAAAAACATGCTAATCACGCTAAAATCATGCTAGCAACATGCTAATCATGCTAGTAACATGCTAGCAACATGCTAATCATGCTAGCAACATGCTAGTCACATGCTAATCATGCTAGCAACATGCTAAAAACATGCTAATCACGCTAAAATCATGCTAGCAACATGCTAGCAACATGCTAATCATGCTAGCAACATGCTAGAAACATGCTAATAATGCTAAAATCATGCTAGCATCATGCTAGCAACATGCTACCAACATGCTAATCATGCTAGCAACATGCTAGCAACATGTTAATCACGCTAGCAACATGCTAGCAACATGCTAATTATGCTAGCAACATGCTAGCAACATGCTAATAATGCTAGCAACATGCTAATCATGCTAGCCACATGCTAGCAACATGCTAGCAACATGCTAATCATGCTAGCAACATGCTAGAAACATGCTAATCACGCTAGCAACATGCTAGCAACATGCTAATAATGCTAAAATCATGCTAGCATCATGCTAGCAACATGCTAGCAACATGCTAATCATGCTAGCAACATGCTAATCACGCTAGCAGCATGCTAGCAACATGCTAGCAACATGCTAATCATGCTAGCAACATGCTAGCAACATGCTAATCATGCTAGCAACATGCTAGCTACATGCTAATCACGCTAAAATCATGCTAGCAACATGCTAATCATGCTAAAATCATGCTAGCAACATGCTAGCAACATGCTAATCATGCTAGCAACATGCTAGTCACATGTTAATCATGCTAGCAACATGCTAAAAACATGTTAATCACGCTAAAATCATGCTAGCAACATGCTAGCAACATGCTAATCATGCTAGCAACATGCTAGAAACGTGCTAATCACGCTAGCAACATGCTAGCAACATGCTAATAATGCTAAAATCATGCTAGCATCATGCTAGCATCATGCTAGAAACATGCTAATCATGCTAGCAACATGCTAGCAACATTCTAATCATGCTAGCAAACATGCTAGAATAATGCTAGGAACATGTTAGCAACATTGTTAATCATGCTAGCAACATGCTAATCATGCTAGCAACATGCTAGAAACATGCTAATCACACTAGCAACATGCTAGCAACATGCTAATAATGCTAAAATCATGCTAGCAACATGCTAATCACGTTAGCAACATGCTAGCCATGCTAGCAACATGCTAGCAACATGCTAATCATGCTAGCAACATGCTAGCAACATGCTAATCATGCTAGCAAACATGCTAATCATGCTAGCAACATGCTAGTCACATGCTAATCATGCTAGCAACATGCTAAAAACATGCTAATCACGCTAAAATCATGCTAGCAACATGCTAGAAACATGCTAATCACGCTAGCAACATGCTAATAATGCTAAAATCATGCTAGCATCATGCTAGCAACATGCTAGCAACATGCTAATCATGCTAACGACATGCTAGCAACATGCTAATCATGCTAGCGACATGCTAGCAACATGCTAATCATGCTAACGACATGCTAGCAACATGCTAATCATGCTAGCAACATGCTAATCATGCTAGCAACATGCTAGCAACATGCTAATCACGCTAAAATCATGCTAGCAACATGCTAATCATGCTAAAATCATGCTAGCAACATGCTAATCATGCTAGCAACATGTTAGCAACATGCTAGTCACATGCTAATCATGCTAGCAACATGCTAAAAACATGCTAATCACGCTAAAATCATGCTAGCAACATGCTAGCAACATGCTAATCATGCTAGCAACATGCTAGAAACATGCTAATCACACTAGCAACATGCTAGCAACATGCTAATAATGCTAGCAACATGCTAGCAACATGCTAATCACGCTAGCAACATGCTAGCAACATGCTAATTATGCTAGCAACATGCTAGCAACATGCTAATAATAATAGCAACATGCTAATCATGCTAGCAACATGCTAATCATGCTAGCAACATGCTAGCAACATGCTAATCATGCTAGCAACATGCTAATCACGCTAGCAACATGCTAGCAACATGCTAATAATGCTAAAATCATGCTAGCATCATGCTAGCAACATGCTAGCAACATGCTAGCAACATGCTAATCACGCTAGCAACATGCTAGCAACATACTAGCAACATGCTAATCATGCTAGCAACATGCTAGCAACATGCTAATCATGCTAGCAACATGCTAGCTACATGCTAATCACGCTAAAATCATGCTAGCAACATGCTAATCATGCTAAAATCATGCTAGCAACATGCTAGCAACATGCTAATCATGCTAGCAACATGCTAGTCACATGCTAATCATGCTAGCAACATGCTAAAAACATGTTAATCACGTTAAAATCATGCTAGCAACATGCTAGCAACATGCTAATCATGCTAGCAACATGCTAGAAACATGCTAATCACGCTAGCAACATGCTAATAATGCTAAAATCATGCTAGCATCATGCTAGCAACATGCTAGAAACATGCTAATCATGCTAGCAACATGCTAGCAACATGCTAATAATGCTAATATCATGCTAGCATCATGCTAGCAACATGCTAGCAACATGCTAATCATGCTAGCAACATGCTATCAACATGCTATCAACATGCTAATCATGCTAACAACATGCTAATCATGCTAGCAACATGCTAGCAACATGCTAATAATGCTAGCAACATGTTAATCATGCCAGCAACATGCTAGCAACATGCTAGCAACATGCTAATCATGCTAGCAACATGCTAGCAACATTCTAATCATGCTAGCAAACATGCTAGAATAATGCTAGGAACATGTTAGCAACATTGTTAATCATGCTAGCAACATGCTAATCATGCTAGCAACATGCTAGCAACATGCTAATCATGCTAGCAACATGCTAACAACATGCTAATCATGCCAGCAACATGCTAGCAACATGCTAATCATGCTAGCAACATGGTAACAAGATGCTAATCATGCTAAAAATATGATAGCAAACATGCTAGTCACTAGTATCTGTCCAGCGCCGAGTTTTGCCACTGCAAGCACCATTCACATTTTCTTCTGGAAATGTACATTCTAGTATTGTTATTACTATTCGCCCTGACAATACTTCGGCACGCTACTCCTCCTGCAAAGTTTGTCATAGACCCATGAATGAGGTGTCAAAACGTGCGGCCTAATCGGGAATGGTGTGCTATGACTTTTATAAGTGATCGGGGGTACGATGTTCGCCCCAGGGGCGAAATAGCGGCCAAAAAAAAACGCATAGACTTAACATTGCGAAAAACTTTGACGCCTCGTAGCTCAGAGAGTGGATTTCACAGAAATGTGAAATTTGCCACATTTGAAGAGGCTGGCAGGCTCTGTAAGACCATACCTCAAAATGGGGTAAAAGTTGCACCCCTGGGGGGCAGGAGCGTCCCAAAGTTGCCCCATTGACTTGAAACCGCTTTTCAATTGAACATAACTCTGGATCACAGGGTCATAGAGACAAGGGGGCGGGCTCATTTGACTCAGACGACCAATCAGCATCTCAGGATCATTGTGAAGCTATCAAGCCACGCCCCTAGCAACCATTTAGAGCACCTTAGCAACACGTCCCATAGACTTCCATTGAAAGAGATCAAAGGGATATCTCAGGATAGAAGTGTCATAGAAACATGAGGGTGGGCTCGTTTGACTCGGGGCAGCAAGCAGCCAATCCTGAATCACCTCAACACTCACTGGCCACGCCCTAGCAACCATTGTCGAGCACCTTAGCAACCAAAATTCACAGAGGAATATCTTCCATTCTGAATGTCACAGAGGCGTGGGAGTTGGTTTATATCATTCATACTGACAAGAAGCCTTTGGAGTATCGTGATTGCTAGCTGCCAAGCCACTCCCTAGCAACCAAACAGAGTACCCTAGCAACCGTTTTGCAAGACCTATATCTCTGCATCAGAACATCGTAGAGAGATGGGGGTTGGTTTATACATTCACACTGACTTTGGAGCTTCATGATTGGCAGCTGCCAAGCCACTCCCTAGCAACCAAACAGAGTACCCTAGCAACCGTTTTGCAAGACCAATATCTCTGCATCAGAACATCGTATAGAGATGGGGGTTGGCTCTTTTGACTCATGCTAGCAAACAGGACTTGCTACATGCTACACATGCTAGCAGTGAATAGCTACATGCTAATAGCGCTTAGCTAAGTGCTAAATCATGCCAATAAAATGCTACAAACTCCATAGTAACCATCTGTGACAACTACCAACCACATAGTAACACCATAGCAACCACCCAGATTACCCTAGCAACCGCCTAGCAACACCCTACATTACCCTAGCAACAGGGTGGTGTTTTTTGCCACTGCAAGCACCATTCACATTTTCTTCTGGAAATGTACATTCTAGTATTGTTATTACTATTCGCCCTGACCAAACTTCGGCGCGCTACTCCTCCCGCAGTTTTTGCCACAGAGCCATGAATGAGGTGTCAAAACGTGCGGCCTAATCGGGAATGGTGTGCTATGACTTTTATAAGCGATCGGGGGTACGATGTTCGCCCCAGGGGCGAAATAGCGGCCAAAAAAAACGCATAGACTTAACATTGCGAAAAACTTTGACGCCTCATAGCTCAGAGAGTGGATTTCACAGAAATGTGAAATTTGCCACATTTGAAGAGGCTGGCAGGCTCTGTAGGACCATACCTCAAAATGGGGTAAAAGTTGCACCCCTGGGGGGCAGGAGCGTCCCAAAGTTGCCCCATTGATTTTCTGTGGTGTAGGACCTAGCAACCACCCAGAACATCCTAGCAACCGCCTAGCAACGCCCTGGCAACCACCCAGAACACCCTAGCAACCGCCTAGCAACAACCCTAGCAACCGCCTAGCAACAACCCTAGCAACCGCCTAGCAACCGGGTGGTGTTTTTTGCCACTGCAAGCACCATTCACATTTTCTTCTGGAAATGTACATTCTAGTTAATGGTGCTTGCCATTTAAATGGCAAAGCACATTATTGTTATTGCTCATACTTATTATTCTTCTTCTTCCACTTTTATTTCGGCGCGCTACTCCTCCCGCAGTTTTTGTCACAGAGCCATGAATGAGGTGTCAAAACGTGCGGCCTAATCGGGAATCGTGTGCTATGACTTTTATAAGCGATCGGGGGTACGATGTTCGCCCCAGGGGCAAATAATCGCCCAAAAAGTCCCATTGACAATGCATTGGGCAAACTTTGGCGGGTCGTAGCTCAGAGCGAGAATTTCGTAGAAACTTATGAATCACCACACTTGAAGAGGCTGGCAGGCTCTGTAAGACCATACCTCAAAATGGGGTAAAAGTTGCACCCCTGGGGGGCAGGAGCGTCCCAAAGTTGCCCCATTGACTTTCAATGGTGTAGGACGGCCCATGAAATGGGCCGTCCTACACATAGAAACGGCTTTGCAATTGAACATAACTCTGGATCACAGTGTCATAGAGACAAGGGGGCGGGCTCATTTGACTCAGATGACCAATCAGCATCTCAGGATCATTGTGAAGCTATCAAGCCACGCCCATAGCAACCATTTAGAGCACCTTAGCAACACGTCCCATAGACTTCCATTGAAAGAGATCAAAGGGATATCTCAGGATAGAAGTGTCATAGAAACATGAGGGTGGGCTCGTTTGACTCGGGGCAGCAAGCAGCCAATCCTGAATCACCTCAACACACACTGGCCACGCCCTAGCAACCATTGTCGACCACCTTAGCAACCAAAATTCACAGACTCATAGCTCAGAGAGTGGATTTCGTAGAAATGTGAAATTTGCCACATTTGAAGAGGCTGACGGGCTCTGTAAGAACATACCACACAATGGGGTAAAACTTGCACCCCTGGGGGGCAAGAGCGTCCCAAAGTTGCCCCATTGACTTGAAACCGCTTTTCAATTGAACATAACTCTGGATCACAGTGTCATAGAGACAAGGGGGCGGGCTCATTTGACTCAGACGACCAATCAGCATCTCAGGATCATTGTGAAGCTATCAAGCCACGCCCATAGCAACCATTTAGAGCACCTTAGCAACACGTCCCATAGACTTCCATTGAAAGAGATCAAAGGGATATCTCAGGATAGAAGTGTCATAGAAACATGAGGGTGGGCTCGTTTGACTCGGGGCAGCAAGAAGCCAATCCTGAATCACCTCAACACTCACTGGCCACGCCCTAGCAACCATTGTCGAGCACCTTAGCAACCAAATTCACAGAGGAATATCTTCCATTCTGAATGTCACAGAGGCGTGGGAGTTGGTTTATATCATTCATACTGACAAGAAGCCTTTGGAGTATCGTGATTGCTAGCTGCCAAGCCACTCCCTAGCAACCAAACAGAGTACCCTAGCAACCGTTTTGCAAGACCTATATCTCTGCATCAGAACATCGTATAGAGATGGGGGTTGATTTATACATTCACACTGACTTTGGAGCTTCATGATTGGCAGCTGCCAAGCCACTCCCTAGCAACCAAACAGAGTACCCTAGCAACCATTTTGCAAGACCAATATCTCTGCATCAGAACATCGTATAGAGATGGGGGTTGGCTCTTTTGACTCATGCTAGCAAACAGGACTTGCTACATGCTACACATGCTAGCAGTGAATAGCTACATGCTAATAGCGCTTAGCTAAGTGCTAAATCATGCCAATAAAATGCTACAAACTCCATAGTAACCATCTGTGACAACTACCAACCACCTAGTAACAACATAGCAACCACTCAGATTACCCTAAATGCTAATAATGCTAACAACATGCTAGCAACATGCTAATCATGCTAGCAACATGCTAATCATGCTAAAATCATGCTAGCAACATGCTAATCATGCTAAAATCATGCTAGCAACATGCTAATCATGCTAGTAACATGCTAGCAACATGCTAATCATGCTGACAACATGCTAGTCACATGCTAATCATGCTAGCAACATGCTAAAAACATGCTAATCACGCTAAAATCATGCTAGCAACATGCTAATCATGCTAGCAACATGCTAGAAACATGCTAATCACGCTAGCAACATGCTAGCAACATGCTAATAATGCTAAAATCATGCTAGCAACATGCTACCAACGTCCCAAAGTTGCCCCATTGACTTGAAACCGCTTTTCAATTGAACATAACTCTGGATCACAGTGTCATAGAGACAAGGGGGTGGGCTCATTTGATTCAGACGACCAATCAGCATCTCAGGATCATTGTGAAGCTATCAAGCCACGCCCCTAGCAACCAGTTAGAGCACCTTAGCAACACGTCCTATAGACTTCCATTGAAAGAGATCAAAGGGATATCTCAGGATAGAAGTGTCATAGAAACATGAGGGTGGGCTCGTTTGACTCGGGGCAGCAAGAAGCCAATCCTGAATCACCTCAACACTCACTGGCCACGCCCTAGCAACCATTGTCGAGCACCTTAGCAACCAAAATTCACAGAGGAATATCTTCCATTCTGAATGTCACAGAGGCGTGGGAGTTGGTTTATATCATTCATACTGACAAGAAGCCTTTGGAGTATCGTGATTGCTAGCTGCCAAGCCACTCCCTAGCAACCAAACAGAGTACCCTAGCAACCGTTTTGCAAGACCTATATCTCTGCATCAGAACATCGTATAGAGATGGGGGTTGGTTTATACATTCACACTGACTTTGGAGCTTCATGATTGGCAGCTGCCAAGCCACTCCCTAGCAACCAAACAGAGTACCCTAGCAACCGTTTGCAAGACCAATATCTCTGCATCAGAACATCGTATAGAGATGGGGGTTGGCTCTTTTGACTCATGCTAGCAAACAGGACTTGCTACATGCTACACATGCTAGCAGTGAATAGCTACATGCTAATAGCGCTTAGCTAAGTGCTAAATCATGCCAATAAAATGCTACAAACTCCATAGTAACCATCTGTGACAACTACCAACCACCTAGTAACAACATAGCAACCACTCAGATTACCCTAAATGCTAATAATGCTAACAACATGCTAGCAACATGCTAATCATGCTAGCAACATGCTAGCAACATGCTAATCATGTTAAAATCATGTTAGCAACATGCTAATCATGCTAAAATCATGCTAGCAACATGCTAATCATGCTAGTAACATGCTAGCAACATGCTAATCATGCTAGCAACATGCTAGTCACATGCTAATCATGCTAGCAACATGCTAAAAACATGCTAATCACGCTAAAATCATGCTAGCAACATGCTAGCAACATGCTAATCATGCTAGCAACATGCTAGAAACATGCTAATCACGCTAGCAACATGCTAGCAACATGCTAATAATGCTAAAATCATGCTAGCAACATGCTAGCAACATGCTAATTATGCTAGCAACATGCTAGCAACATGCTAATAATGCTAGCAACATGCTAATCACGCTAGCAACATGCTAGCAACATGCTAATAATGCTAACATCATGCTAGCAACATGCTAATCATGCTAGCAACATGCTAGCAACATGCTAATCACGCTAGCAACATGCTAGCAACATGCTAATCATGCTAGCAACATGCTAGCAACATGCTAATCATGCTAGCAACATGCTAGCTACATGCTAATCACGCTAAAATCATGCTAGCAACATGCTAATCATGCTAAAATCATGCTAGCAACATGCTAGCAACATGCTAATCATGCTAGCAACATGCTAGTCACATGCTAATCATGCTAGCAACATGTTAAAAACATGTTAATCACGTTAAAATCATGCTAGCAACATGCTAGCAACATGCTAATCATGCTAGAAACATGCTAATCACGCTAGCAACATGCTAGCAACATGCTAATCATGCTAGCAACATGCTAGCTACATGCTAATCACGCTAAAATCATGCTAGGCAACATGCTAATCATGCTAAAAATCATGCTAGCAACATGCTAATCATGCCTAGTCACATGCTAATCATGCTAGCAACATGCTAAAAACATGTTAATCACGCTAAAATCATGCTAGCAACATGCTAGCAACATGCTAATCATGCTAGCAACATGCTAGAAAACATGCTAATCACGCTAGCAACATGCTAGCAACATGCTAATAATGCTAAAATCATGCTAGCATCATGCTAGCAACATGCTAGAAACATGCTAATCATGCTAGCAACATGCTAATAATGCTAATATCATGCTAGCAACATGCTAGCAACATGCTAATCATGCTAGCAACATGCTATCAACATGCTAATCACGCTAGCAACATGCTAGCAACATGCTAATCATGCTAGCAACATGCTAGCAACATGCTAATAATGCTAGCAACATGCTAATCATGCTAAAATCATGCTAGCATCATGCTAGCAACATGCTAGAAACATGCTAATCATGCTAGCAACATGCTAATAATGCTAATATCATGCTAGCAACATGCTAGCAACATGCTAATCATGCTAGCAACATGCTATCAACATGCTAATCACGCTAGCAACATGCTAGCAACATGCTAATCATGCTAGTAACATGCTAGCAACATGCCTAATCATGCTAGCAACATGCTAGTCACATGCTAATCATGCTAGCAACATGCTAAAAACATGCTATCACGCTAAAATCATGCTAGCAACATGCTAGCACATGCTAATCATGCTAGCAACATGCTAGAAACATGCTAATCACGCTAGCAACATGCTAGCAACATGCTAATAATGCTAAAATCATGCTAGCATCATGCTAGCAACATGCTAGCAACATGCTAATTATGCTAGCAACATGCTAGCAACATGCTAATAATGCTAGCAACATGCTAATCATGCTAGCAACATGCTAATCATGCTAGCAACATGCTAATCATGCTAGCAACATGCTAGCAACATGCTATAAACATGCTAATCACGCTAGCAACATGCTAGCAATGCTAAAATCATGCTAGCATCATGCTAGCAACATGCTAATCATGCTTAGCAACATGCTAGCAACATGCTAAAAAACATGCTAATCACGCTAAAATCATGCTAGCAACATGCTAGCAACATGCTAATCTGCTAGCAACATGCTAGAAACATGCTAATCACGTTAGCAACATGCTAGCAACATGCTAATAATGCTAAAATCATGCTAGCATCATGCTAGCAACATGCTAGCAACATGCTAATTATGCTAGCAACATAGCAATGCTATATAATGCTAGCAACATGCTAATAATGCTAGCAACATGCTAATCATGCTAGCAACATGCCTAATCATGCTAGCAACATGCTAGCAAACATGCTATAACATGCTAATCACGCTAGCAACATGCTAGCAATGCTAAAATCATGCTAGCATCATGCTAGCAACATGCCCCATAATCATGCTAGCAACATGCGAGCAACATGCTATCACGCTAGCAACATGCTAATCATGCTAGCAACATGCTAGCAACATGCTAATCATGCTAGCAACATGCTAGCTACATGCTATCACGCTAAAATCATGCTAGCAACATGCTAATCATGCTAAAATCATGCTAGCAACATGCTAGCAACATGCTGAATCATGCTCAGCAAACATGCTAGTCACATGCTATACATCTGCTAGCAACATGTTAAAAACATGTTAATCACGTTAAAATACATGCTAGCAACATGCTAGCAACATCTAATCATGCTAGAAACATGCTAATCACGCTAGCAACATGCTAGCAACATGCTAATCATGCTAGCAACATGCTAGCTACATGCTAATCACGTTAAAATCATGCTAGCAACATGCTAATCATGCTAAAATCATGCTAGCAACATGCTAATCATGCTAGTCACATGCTACATGCTAGCAACATGCTAAAAACATGTTAATCACGCTAAAATCATGCTAGCAACTGCTAGCAACATGCTAATCATGCTAGCAACATGCTAGAACATGCTAATCACGCTAGCAACATGCTAGCAACATGCTAATAATGCTAAAATCATGCTAGCATCATGCTAGCAACATGCTAGAAACATGCTAATCATGCTAGCAACATGCTAATAATGCTAATATCATGCTAGCAACATGCTAGCAACATGCTAATCATGCTAGCAACATGCTATCAACATGCTAATCACGCTAGCAACATGCTAGCAACATGCTAATCATGCTAGCACATGCTAGCAACATGCTAATAATGCTAGCAACATGCTAATCATGCCAGCAACATGCTAGCAACATGCTAATCATGCTAGCAACATGCTAGCAACATTCTAATCATGCTAGCAAACATGCTAGAATAATGCTAGGAACATGTTAGCAACATTGTTAATCATGCTAGCAACATGCTAGCAACATGCTAATCTGCTAGCAACATGCTAACAACATGCTAATCATGCTAGCAACATGCTAACAACATGCTAATCATCTAGCAACATGCTAGCAACATGCTAATCATGCTAGCAACATGCTAGTCACATGCTAATCATGCTAGCAACATGTTAAAAACATGTTAATCACGTTAAAATCATGCTAGCAACATGCTAATCATGCTAGCAACATGCTAGAAAACATGCTAATCACGCTAGCAACATGCTAATCATGCTAGCAACATGCTAGCTACATGCTAATCACGCTAAAATCATGCTAGCAACATGCTAATCATGCTAAAATCATGCTAGCAACATGCTAATCATGCTAGCAACATGCTAGTCACATGCTAATCATGCTAGCAACATGCTAGTCACATGCTAATCATGCTAGCAACATGCTAAAACATGCTAATCACGCTAGCAACATGCTAGCACATGCTAATAATGCTAAAATCATGCTAGCATCATGCTAGCAACATGCTAGAAACATGCTAATCATGCTAGCAACATGCTAGCAACATGCTAATAATGCTAAATCATGCTAGCATCTCATGCTAGCAACATGCTAGCAACATGCTAGCAACATGCTAATCACGCTAGCAACATGCTAGCAACATGCTAATCATGCTAGCAACATGCTAGCAACATGCTAATAATTAGCAACATGCTAATCATGCCAGCAACATGCTAGCAACATGCTAGCAATGCTAATCATGCTAGCAACATGCTAGCAACATTCTAATCATGCTAGCAAACATGCTAGAATAATGCTAGGAACATGTTAGCAACATTGTTAATCATGCTAGCAACATGCTACATGCTAGCAACATGCTAGCAACAATGCTAATCATGCTAGCAACATGCTAACAACATGCTATCATGCAGCAACATGCTAGCAACATGCTAATGCTAGCAACATGGTAACAAGATGCTAATCATGTTAAAAATGATAGCAAACATGCTAGTCACTAGTATCTGTCCAGCGTCGAGTTTTGCCACTGCAAGCACCATTTCACATTTTCTTCTGGAAATGTAC